>UZAE01014012.1:87-17391 GCA_900617975.1 Rodentolepis nana | reverse complement strand
TCGACGATTATTTGCTTCAGTGTGTGAGTTCTAAATCATTTGAAATATTAAATATTGGTTTTATACTTCAATTATACTCACGTCCCCACGGTCCTTTTAAGGGCCTTTTTCCCACAGCGAAGCCAACTCCCACCTCATCGTGGTGCTGTGGTGAAACTGCTAATGTTTGGAACATTGAGTGCTTGTCACTTTCATCCATCATTAGTAGGCCAAGAGGAGTGGCTGCGAAAGTCGATTTAAATTGTTCGCTCAAACATAAACCAGATGGGACTGAAAGTAGGGCCATTTGATAGGACACTAATCACATAGACATTCGGTAGATTATAATGTTATGATGAATTGGCCTGAGATGCGATATCTAAGTGAGGCCAAATGTATGCGTCATCGAATTTTGAACAAATATTATTAGGTGTCAAAATAATATAAATTTCTATTTTTTATGATTAACAATGTTCAAATATGCAATGGAGAATGCCATTATGAAACCCTAAATTACAATATTAAATTACAATTTAAGCTGATTTTTAATCGAAGTTTAAGTAGATTAAATCCCCCCCTCCCACAGCAACCCAAAGGAAGAAACCTAGATAGGGAAATTCGCCATTTCGGAAAGCTATTGTTAAAGTGGGTTAAGATCTATCCTCTTTCAATACTCTACATTTTGGAACTTTTGGTTGTTATCGCCAAACGAACGCCTTCCGAAAATCACAATGAATCATGGCATGGACTACCGTTCCAAGCTTATTTAAGTGAATAGAATTCTGATGAAAGATAGGTTGGAGATGGTAGCTATTCGCCAATATTTAATTGCAAGGGTATTTAGGATTGAACCTTGCATGAGAAAATGTGTATCGTTGCATGCCATATTAGTGGAAAGTCGCTTTGCTTAACAGTGGCTTATGCATTGTCCCTTCATTATGTAGGTTGGGCACCAAGTTTTGAACATTCTCTTTTGCAAATCTAATCTCTACTAGTCCTTGACAGTGACGTGGTCTTAAATCGGTATTTATTAGACCGAAACAATGCAAAAAATTGTACAGTGAGTTGGGAAGGCCATCATTCCCTCGAATAACCACAGTCCTCCTCTTTATCAATGAAGTTGAAGACAGTTTTATCCCAATCAATCAATTTGTTTACTGAAATAACAGCCTTCTCCTCTTTCTGGGTAAAGTGAGAATTTCTTATGCTCTAGTTGTCTTTCGTTATTTTATTTTGGCATAACAGCTGAGTTTGAAAAGATAACTTTAGTCAAGTTGGAGTTTAAGAAGAGGGTTTTCGCAAGGCAGAAAAATCACGAATGACACGTATTCTCAAGTATAAGGAGCGTAGTGAATATCCCCGAGAAAAATACGCTCGTTTTCAAGCATATTTTTGTCCTAAAATGAAAACACACTAATTGGGTAAATGATCCATAAATTGAGTTTTTAGTAGTTTTCAGTTTAATGCAAGTCCTAAGAATTGCAGAGTAGACTGGTATACCCTCCTTCCCCCCCCCCCCCCCCCCCCCCCCCCTACTTTTATTCAAAATGGATCAATCTGAGTGGGCAGGGTGAATTGACGGGTTAAGTGCTTGAAACGCAACTCTGTGGAAAATTTCGAACCCTTCTTTCATCGGTCTCATCCCAAGTTAGCAACCCGCCTAGAAGCTACAATTTCATTTTTCATTCTGCTTTTTTCTAATCTAATTGAATTTTAAATGCTATAAAGCCAGATGGGAGACAAACTGCACATTTCTCTGTTTTTTCAATCCCACCTCAAATGAAAGAAAGAATTTTGGCACAAAATTAGCTAAAAACTAATGCTTGTGTTGATGGTATTCAGGTTCCAGCAGAAACTATAGGTTATTCAAATTTTCCTTCAGTAATAAAATTATTATAAAACTCCTTCATTTGTTTATTCAGATTATGCTTTAGGGTATTTTCATTACATAGACTGCGGATTTTAACATCCAGTTCTAATCATAGAGTACGCAAACTATTTTTAAAATTGTTATCAACTCAAAAATAATTTGGACCGATTTATTTACAAGGGGTGTACGATAGACTTACCTCCACGTGGTGCACTGTGGGCAACGTATACTCATACAGCAAAAAAGTCTCTTAACTGGCAGTTGACTTCTGAGATCAAACTACCATCACCCCACTGAATGTCTTATTCGACTACTTTCACAGTACTCACCTCGCCTTTTTCTACCTTTGTGCCTGTCTCTTTTACATCTTTGAAACACACTTCTGTCCCCCCCTCTCGACCTTTTTTCACTTGGATGTTCCTCCTCCTCCTCTCTGCGAAGCCTGAAGTCAACTTAAGGGCTAATGATGACCATCAAGATGCCTGCCATCTGATAAAAATATTATTTATTTACAATGACATTTGAATAAAATAAAACTTTTAGACTTACCTCGGTAAGCTCTTTTCTAAGTATATCTAACATTTGGTTTCGTGCGTGTTGGTTAGAGATATCTTCAAATAGTTTTATGGGCTCCTGCCTTAAATCCAACATGCTTCGACTTGGACAATCTTGATATTTTGCTAAAAATACAGAGGAAGGTGAGATAATTACAAAATATTTTATAATTCTCGATATTGATCTCAAGCCACTAGCAGGCAGATACTGTGTTCCTTTAGGTCATGGGAGAAAGTACCCTTCGTATGTCAGCCCAAACCGGTCATGAAAAGCATTTAATGCAAATAATTATTTTCAAAATTTCCGACATAGTTATAAATGATTTCAAATTCTATATGTAGTAACACTCTGGTTGCAATATTTACCAAACTCAGCATCTCATACCACTTTGAATTTTAAGAAATGTGTCTGAAAGATAACAGGACATTAATCATTCTGGTAAAACCCACTTATGTGTTAATTACGTACGCTACATAATAGATTTTCTGATCGTGGCTAGATATTTCAGCCAAAGGAAAGCAAGTTGACTAACGGATAAAGGAGAGTTGAAAGTCCAATTAAAATCAACTTCTTCGAACACTTTTAGAGCTCTGGTTATGGTATCCGACTAAGCAAATGGCCTGTAAGATATGGGCTTTGCGGTCTGGAAACAATGTAGAACTAGAGTTTACGTTGCCTCTTCAAAAGTCACTTTTCATAGCAAAGTTGTAAATGACATTTCCATAAGAGATGTTTTATTAAATTAAAGTCTACAAAATTAGGGTACTTAGTGCCCTTGATTATCGTTATGATCATGGAATAGCCAGCCCGTAGATACTGCGATAGAATAGCAATCTTTATGAAGACCATTAGCAAGCAATAAAGATGTTTTTTGTTTTCCAACTCAGGTCTTAGAAGATGAAAATTTAAGTACCTTTAAATAGGATTTAACACTGTTGGCAGTTTTATGTTATAGCAACCCTGCCAAATCAGATTTTATTAGCGTCTTCGTAAATTTTCCTTAATCATAAATTTTTGCGAATCTTCCCTTTATTTGCATAGGTACCTGAAGACTGGGAGCAAATTTTTGGATAAAAGAATTAAAAATATTTTTTGTAGAAGCCCAAAAGTGAGGTTTTTTTGTCAATGTCTGCCTGTGAATTGTCTCAGAGAATTCTATCCATCAAGATCTTCACATATCATGGCTCTGAGAGTGTGCAAGTCCACTGTTAGCATTATCGTAGAATGCCATAAGTCAACTGTTCTTCGAACACCAAAGACACTTTTGCGACAAGAGAAGTGGTTTCGAGACGAACATGATAAGTGAAAAATGAGGATATTCTAAACGAATTATGAATGCCATATTACTGAATGCTAGAAGCGCAAGTCAGAAACATAAGAAACGGAGATCGTTAGTATTGTCACTAAAAGGTAAAGAAATTTTGATGGGATATATTCCTCTTTTAACATTTGATGAACAATGACATGGCATTTTTGTAATTGTTCAAGATGCAAGTTGGCTCAGAATAAATCTTGCCACTGGTGTACCTACCGTGATTTTCAGGCTGGTCTTTATGAACTGAGTTGAGCCCGCTTCGAGTTGATCTCTTCACAGCTCTTTTACAGTGGGAACAAACGATTTTCTTATCCGTCTTTTCCTTTTCCTCAAACTCCTTCCACCTTTGAGCCAAGCGTTCTTCTTTCTATTGTGAGTTAGAGGATTTAATTTATGTGAGCAAGTACTGCATACCTTCTCAAGTTGCCTCTCTCTTTCATCAAGCACACTACGGCGTTCCTCCAATTCCTTATCCACCTTCCTCTGCTCTTCAGCCAAGCGTTGGCATTTCGCATCAATTTCTGTAACCGCAGCCTGAGTACCATTCAATGCTGCTGCTCTATTAGTCAATTCCTCGTATCGCCTATCCAATTCGTCTGATCGTTTACAAAGCGTCAACTCCCTGTTTTGTAAGTCACCTCTGATGCGGATATACAAAATTATATAGTTCCTTGGCAGTATTATTTTTATAAGACTTGTAATGTGGTCATGGTAACTTTCGCAAACCTGACAAAATCCAAGTGATGCTGTGTCTCCGTTAGTTTGATCTCATTCAAATGGAGTTGGTGAGTACGCTCGTCTAGAGCATGGCGCTCAATAAGAAAGGCCTCTTTAGCACTCTCTAGTTCCTCCTTAAGCTAAAATAACAAATATGAACGATAAGTAAGCGCTTAAAAAATGTAAGATAAAATTTGTTCGTTGTTAAGTGGTGAAGATCTCAAAATTCATTTTAGATACTCTTATCAATCATTTCTATGGAAAATGGCTCCCACGATGAATCAAAGTAATAAGACAGGAAAAGTGAATTTTGTTGGAACAATTCTAAATTCTTAACGAAAAGGTAGTGCAAACATGGGTGGAAACTTGATTTATGTCCCAAAAGGTTATGGAAATTGTAGACTTTTCACTTGAAACAATCAAAAAAGTGTGTAAAGCTTCCCATTTAAGACCAAAATCCAAGTACATGTAAATGTGCTTAGAGCGTTATAACTACGAACACTTTAAGTGATGATTGCTTTTTTTATTTGAACTATACTACTCATTTTACTTCAAAAAATTTTTGAGGAAGGACGTTCTTGATTCCGGTGGATTTCAGTTCATCACACTCGCGCACTGTTCAAGCTTAATAAACCAAGTGATGAAGATAATTGTTTACACGGTTTAATTTATTCATCTCTTCCTCCTTCTTATTTTTCCACTTGCTCCTATCCGCTTTCAGCTCTTGTTGTTCCTCGAGTGCTGATTTGTGTTCTGAAGCCAATCGAGCTTGCGCTTCACGATGTTCTTCGAGAAAATTCGCCTTGTAAAAGTGGAGTGAAAAAAACATGTTAGAAATTTTATTTTATTCTGTTTTCAAGGTTTTATGCACTCACAATGAGTTTTTGAAGTTCATTGCGTTCCTTTCCGGCGTGTTCGATGAGAGCACGTCTATCTTCTTCCATACCAATCTGAAGTTTACTTAGACGTACTTGCTCCTGTTTCAATGCCCAACGATCCTAAAGAAATGTGGGTATTTTACGAAAAATAATTAACAAAAAACCTACCTCCTCCAAGGTTTTATTCTGCTCTTTCATTTGCACCTCCAACTTGCTGATTGCGCCGGTCAACATAAGTTGCATTTTTTCGATTTCCTTTTCCTGAAAAGAAATAGTAATTCTAAGTCTTACGAAACGTAGAGTTATTCGCTTTGTGTTGCATTATTTCTTTCTTCATACACAACTACCTTTTGTTTGGCTTTAACAACTAACGCACAGGAGCACATTTATTACTCACTGGTGGGGAATGCCTGTCATGTTTATGTTAGTGTCACCACGGTTCAGATATACGAAATACGCCGTTTTTGTTTATGCTACTCAGTGCTCAAATGTCTGCTTAAACTTGGAGTCTACTTAAATAATATCAGTAGATTTAAATTAATTGTTCTCACTCGATCACAGAGACGTTCTTCTCCCATTCGCAAAACTTCCTCCCGTAAATCTAATTTAGCGGATCTTTGAGAAAATGCAGTAGAGTGCTCAGCTTCCGCATGATTTAGTTCCTTAATGGCAGAAATAAGTTCAGCAAATAGGGATTTGAGTGCTTCAGCGGTCGGCTGCATTTCATTTAGAGCACCAGCCTCTATTGCTTCAGCTTTTCGTAAGTTTTCTATTGTCTTAGCATGCTGTTCAACTAGTGCCTCTAACTCCATGCTATAAAAAAGATACATTTTTAATCGCTTTTCAGACATTAAGTGCTACTCCCTATGGAAGTACTTACCTGTGTTCCCTTTGCAAATTGGCAACGATTTTGAATGTGTCGTCTTTAACAGTTCCAACGGTAGATGTGAACTCCGTTCGGTTTGTCTCCAGAAGCTCTTCTAATTGATTAATGCGAGTATTGTAATGCGTTGAACTAAATTCAAGCTCCCTTTTTAAACTGTAAATAAAGCCATTAAAATACTTTGTCAACCTCAGTGCACGTAAAGGAATTCAAGAAGGTGGTTTATAAAATCTAATTTTATACTCGTGGGCTATGTTATAATACGAACTAGCAGAAATTTGTACTTACAAGAACGGTCTCTCTTAAAACAGTGATGATGACTTTTTGAAAATCAAAAAATCCTAATAATTTCAAAGAAAAGTGACCATTTTCGTAAGTTTGGCACAACCTATGTTAAAAGCAACTCAAATATTTTGAGCTAAATTGAGAGAATATTAACTTGATTTGTTCTTTCGTCCTACACATACGTCAGAGCGACATTTGGAAACGCTCACTTTCCGATCCAAGCGATCTATTCGGCTGCCAGTACTTTTGTGGACTTAATTTTCCCTGGTAATTTAGAGTTTTTCAACAAACTGTGTCTCGATACAGGCTGGCTTTCTTCCGTCCCCGTTTCGTAGTAATAATTGCAAAAAATTATATTCTATGCCAGCTGAATCCTCTGAAACCAGGCAATAATTAATTAGATTAGCCCTTTATATATAAATAAATATTTCTTCGCAACATTAGGTTCTAAATATTACAGTTCCATCACAACGAGGACAACTTACCTTGATTCTAAATCCATTGGCCCCAACCTTACATATGTGTAGTTGCCAAGGTTGGCTTGGCATGTCCCCATTGTCCTAAAGTAAATGACAAATTTGTCCTTATATTCCAACGCCACCCCCAACCCCTCACCAACACAATTCCCTACCCCGACGTGGGATACGAGTTTCAGAATTAAACTTAACCCAGAAATCCTTACATCCTTCTAGCCACAAATTTAATGATCTTTAATTCTCTAAGGTTTATCACCTGAGTAATCATGCTCTGATTTAACATTCGCTTGCTCATCTCCAACCCCCCCCCCCTCCCTCAACTTTTAAATGGAGTAACCAGGTGAAAACGTAATAAGTGATATCAACAAGTTGTAAGCGCGTAGCTAAGTATTAGTTTAATTATATACCAAATTACAACAGCGGGATAATAGTAGCAAGAAGAAAGAAGATCAAACAGTGAACGAGGTCGATATTAGACAGATATTAAATACACAGTGAAATAAATGCAAACCTACTGCTGTTCCCGCCTTTGAGAATTCTCCTCAAGCAATTTCATTCTGGACCTGCAAAATAGACAGTACAAACGCGTTAATACTACATGTGTTGTCACGGCAACAACTACTGTTTAACCAATTAGAACTCAGCGTGCATCTCTTAACCCACTCTTAACCTCCTCTCTATCGAATGCATTAAGCAAACGCCTTTCGCATCTTTTGGTTCTGAATTCAAAGCTAGAGCCCATTGCTGTTTCAACGATACCTAGATATTACACATTTCTGAAGTAAAATTGAACACGCAACCAAAAAGTTGAAAGTTTCGGGTGTATCTAAAAATGTGCGTAGTTGTGACTATCTTTAAACTACTAATTTTGCGGTGAAGCACTTTCACACTATTAATTTATTAACACTCACTAATGCCTTGAACGAAATATATAAGTAGTTAAGAGAAGTGGCAAGCGAATTCTGCATTAATTAAATTAACAAACTGTTTCATGAAAAGGAAAGTTAGATAGTGGCCGAATAAGTTAAGTGCATTTTAAGGTAAATTAGAATTAAATAATATAGATTTCGGGACATGGTGTGATGTTAAACCAGGGAAGAGGAGTTCACTATGGTGTAGTAGGCTTTAGTTGATTTTGGAGGATAAAAAGGAAATACGTTTATTTACAAAGCCTTCATTCCTGATAAATGTCCAAACAAAGTTAGGTCACTTCAATTGGTGTAACCTTAACCTCTTTACCAAACTGTTGTCCGTGTTCTGAAACTAATTCTCTCAGATTCTTCCATTTATTGCTAATGTGTGGCCGTAACTGAATGCGTTAAAAATTAGTACGATAGTGTGATTTGAATGATGCTGGAACATGTAAAGCCAAATCAGCAAAACCTTCGGAAAGCTTACGCATATGATTGTTCGAGAAGCTTAATTTCTTCTTTATGACAATCTTTAGCCATTTTCAGCAAATTGCGCATCGAGTCCAGTTCATTTTGCATTTGCCTGACTTTAGCTGCTGGACCATCTCCATCAAGTGTTAAATTGGAAGTCTGCAACGAAAGGCGTTAAGTTATGGAATAGGAATTACAAAGTATTCCTGTTCATCTTGACCTAGTACGAAGAGCCTGTTTGGAATTTTCAAATATAACCCACCTACCCACGTTGATTTAATGAGGTTTATTTTATACCAATTCAACACGACCCTCAAATTAACCATGTCCAAATAAGTTAGAGTTTATTGTAGCAACAGAAAGTGCGTGGAACCCATACAACATCTTGGAAACTTAAAAAATTCTTAGCCGACACACAACAACAGTGGGAATAATAAATCGGGCATGTTTTGAGTGCACTATCCAAAATTCAAGAACGCTTAATTAAAAGCAAGTGAAGTCTCTCATGGAGATGAGTGTCAAGGTTCAGAATAGGGGATCAAGGAATCTCGCGCGGTTCTCCCATCAATCTACAAAAATATGGTAACTGGAATCCATTGTCCAATAGATAGAATTCTTAGATAGGACCTCAAGATCCTGATTTTGCAGAGTATAACAAATTTCTCGCTATATCATATCACCGGTATTATTTGTCATAATGTTTAATTAAGGGTAAACATTTGGTCATATGTGGTAAGCATTATGCTTACCAAACAGCTTGATTTTTGAGGCTCACAAGAGAGTGATCGCTGCTTAAAATCACGTAACGTCAATGAGCTCTGAGTCTAAAATATTGAATATTTTATTAAATACAAATTCCCACCCCCCGCCCTCCAACTTTAACCACAATATTATTCAACAGCAAACTCACATTACACTTTTCTGAAAGAATAAACAATCCACAATCATTGACAAGTCATAAATGATTCGTATTTCTATTTAAATTCAAAACTAACCGATTGAATTGCCTCTAGGATGTGATATAAATTTCTTTTCTGCGATGGGTTCATTTAATTCAAAAGCATCAGCCCTATTTGCACTGCAGACAAAAAAGATCAAATATAAGATAGGTACAGAAAAATAGACTGAACGAACCTATCGTATCTACAGAGCGACACTTTTTCTAAGCAATCAAAACCGTTTTCCGGTTCAGAAGGAGCCGTTTGAGGTCTTGAGCCTTCAGCAGTTCTGAGAAGCAATTTTGTGGTCACGGGACTTGGTAAACACTTTATCTTAAAGATAAGTTTATATGATATTAATTACAAAACAATAGAATTAATTTAACATTGTAAAGCTTTATATTCTATTGAAAAGGGTTGACAACTTCTGAGAATTCTAAGCTTGGTGACCGTTTTCTTTTTAAGAGTTAACGTAGAAACGGACAAATTGAAGATCTTAGAGATGACAAATAAATGAAGAGCCTGTTATGATAATCAAATAAGGGAATTTTACCGATTTCTGAGGCAAACGATTGGCAGGAGTTGATTGCAAGTCGAACTCATCATCATGAGTCAATAAAGAACTCAGAAGGCTTTTTCGAGAATTTGAGGACAAAATGCCTGGACCAGTTCTAGAATTCAATGGTATTTCAGGTATCTGAAAATTCGATTTTTTGTCAGACGGGGAGAAAGCACTGTTATTCATATTTATGTTATCCTGTGTCATTTCCTCAACCGAATGTTTAAATGATGCTAAAGCAAATTATTGCAAACTGAAAATTCGTTAGTACAAATTATGAAGTCAGGCAATGTAAATATCTAACTTTGCTAATAAAGTTAACCAAACAAAGTGATTTGCGAAAAAGCATAAGTATTGCTTAATCGTATCTTAGGTATTGAAAATACTCAAGAGAGTCCATAGTCGTCTGTCGGAAAATGGACTGTATTAAGAATTGCAGAAAAGACTTAGACAGTGATAAATATCATTAATCCCATTTCCTCTTTCTACTTATGGCAACTTAAGATCGTTAAATGATAGGTAGGTCATATACTTAAAAATTTCAAAATTATTCTAATAAGTGTTAATGTGCTCTTTTATGTTAAAAATGTCTAAAATGACAGGAGATTGAGTTCTAATAAATTATCACACAGTTGCAAAGGCATTCGCAGTTGTTTATAAATAAATAAAAAAGTTATTTATTATAAACCGTGCCGATCGCAAATAATCCGGAAAATTTCGAGTTTGGTTTCTAGATTAATCCTTTCAAGCAATTTATCTATTTCCGGTACTTAGGTTGATTTAAGCAATTACATGATGTATGGATCCATAACTGGACATGTCCAGTGATTATATATAATAATGCATTTATGATTATAGTAATTAAATACTAACCCTTTTCAATTAATAATATTTCGTTTTTAATTGTTGAAGGCTAATTTGAATAAGACGGCAAAAATGTAACATTATCGATGTTAAATCAACATTACTAACAAGACATCAAGCAAATATTAAGAAAAATCAAAACGGTCATCATAAATCAGATTTATATAAAATTTCTGAAATATGGAAAAAGTGGCTCTATTAAATGCGCAACATGTGTCTCTATTGAAACGCGAAACAAATAACCGCTAATCCAATTCAAGGCTGCAATTTTATCATATCAATTGCCTATTGTCGTTTATAATTAAAAAAATTAAAAGCTGATTCCCCGAAGTTAAATAGGCCTATTTTCTCTATTTTTAACATCATTCATGATATTTAAAAAGTTTATCGTCTGATCAAATAATTTAATGAGTTGTCACTTCGCGTAATATTTTGCAGAGATACTATTAGTAGCTAAGGGAAATTGCAAGGCATATAAAAGCAAAACTGCCAATTCCTAAGATTTAATAGTCAGGAGAAAACTGTGGGAGTTTACATTTTTTGAGATTACATCGTTTCAGTTGTTAAAATAGGAATGTTTTTAACTGACTATTTTTGCTATTTGTCTATGTTCTTTATTCGCATTCTTAACCGTTTGAAATAGACTTTAACTACCATGCCTACGCCAGAACGTCAAGCAACTAACGTAGCTTGTGTTGATTGTTCCCGTTATCAAATATTTTAGGGGCACAATACAGAAATGGAATTCAATATCTAGTATCCAACTGATATCTATGCAATCTTATATGACCCTAAGGTGACAACAATCTTAATGTTAATTGCAAATATTTCTTCTTCCAATAGCACTATTTGTGGTTATCATTTATTCAATAAAGGTGATCTAGAGTTATCTAGCAGTTTGAAACAAATGCACTTTACCATATCAGAATTTCAAGTGGCTTGTTACGAATCTTATAGTCAATTTCAAAAGAATTTTGTTATTACAAGCAAATATGAAAATTGTACGTCAGGAAATGCATAAATCTTCGAAATAGTGGTATTTTAACGTTATTATGCTTTCACTTGGCAAAAATTTGAAAAGAATGCAACGATTGAGAACAGTCCTTGCATTTCCGAATTTGGAGATATACTCCATCATAGAAATTGGCTTCAAAGTAAAAATTCTTGACGCACTGACTTTAGGAGACTTCATGAAAGTCCGAATCCTTAAACTTTACAAGTGACCTCAGTCTGAGCTCAAAAATATAATTCAAACAAAATTATTAATCATAAAGAATTGAATGGAAAAGGTCAACTGCCAAACTTTTTGAATCGATGGGGAATAATATTTGTACCTCTTACAGAGCTTTATTATTTCCCGACAAACGATTTTGTTGTCAAATAGACTGGAACGGTATTTACGTTTCTAAAGCCACGATTTATACTTATTTGAAACAAATTAATACCGTTATTCCGAATTCACGTTTCTCTAGACACTTGTTCATGATAAATTGGTATTCGTCAGACCAATTTTTTCTCAAAATTCAAACTTAAGTTCCAATTGCATAAATTTGTGCAAGTCACACAAGCAGCGAAGATTGATAGCTTAAGAAATCTTTACTTCAATAAACTTAGGCATGGTACAAGTAAAAATCTTCATAATAACTAATTGCTAACACGGTTTCCTTCAATTCGGAATATAAAGTTTTGTCAATTCATATTACCCAAAGTTGTGGCAATGAGGTGAGGGAGGGGGAAGTAACAATGTGTGTAGTTAAGAGAATGGGAAAAAGGAAAACGCATGAGAAAGAGCAAACGAGATGGCAAACACGTCAACGTAGAGTAAATATCGAACAGACCGATTAGCTGAGTCATAGCGAGGCAGAGGGAAAATATCGATAATCATTAAAATGACGATTTTAGGAACAAACGGAAGAGGGGGGGGGATTATACACTATGACCGTACTCGGTTCGTTCAAACGTTCAAACACACAAAAATTCCATAAAACCAAAACAAGTTGATATGAAAGCAGGAAATAACGTTTCAGCTTATATGAAATTTACAAATTTCAATATCTTCTTTCATTCCAATTAAATATAGATGCCAAACAACTATCTCCCTCCGTCCCTCCGTTCAGATTCTAGATTTGTGTTTGAAAGGGCATAGCTTCCAGTTAGACACCAATGATGAATAGAGAAAAGTAGGCAGTATAGACATTGGTCTTGAAACGAAGAGAATACTTGAACATTTAGCAAAGTTGGAAGATGATTTTGTAGCAGTCATACAAGACATCGATTTTATACGACAGACTTACACTCATATGTAAGTTCATACACCGATTTAAATTCGATTGAAAACGAAGGTAAGAGTACACCAGAATTTACAAAGTTCGATAGAACAGACTATTGCAGCACCTCCATCTTTAGAGTAGAACAAATTTTAGGTAGCAAATATGACAATAACTTAACTGTAAATATCTTTTTTGACTGCATATACTCAACATTACTCCCGATTATCACTATCGTTACTCAGATACAACACGTTTTAATGTGGTACTCATTTTGGTCGCGTATTATCTATTTTTCAATGCACCCTTGATAGAATGCCGACAGATGGGACTCAGAACTACAGATTTATTGTTTTGTCAAGCTTTTATTAATTGCATGTTGCCCATGAGTCGCCCTTTATGCCTATCAATACATCGGTGCTCATCACGCCGTATCATGGAGACTAACTATACTCCTATATAAAGCTTTTTTTAATAAAGGGGATTTTTGATAACTCCGTCTTATTTATATGAGCTAAAAGCGATATTGCGAGTAAAAGTGGACAGGAATCATAGTGAAGAAACTGGAATTCCTATCATAACTGCTGCATAGAAGATTCCTACTTTGCAAAATGCCTATTTACCCATATTACTGCTAGTACTGAAAGAGGATATTTGTACGGCATTTCATATTAAAAGTATCAACTTATTCTCACACCTTTTGACAATTGCATCAGTTAGTACTTTCAGAATTAAAAGATTGTGCACTCTACCTGAGGCTACACCAGTCGGAGCCAAGACATCACAATTAACAGAAAAGTATCTGAATTTGGAGGATAAAATAGGAGAAACGACTAGGTTACCAAGTTATTTGATGATTTGTGACGATCTCTAACCAAAAATTGCACAAACGGTTGTGAAAAATAAAATTTTAGCCATCAAGGCGACAAATTAGCGCAAGATTTCATTGTCATTGCCCACAGTAAAGGGGCGTACTAAGGAGGCCAAACATAATACTCTGAAGTGCACTTGAGCTAAGATTGTTTCATCACCATACTCTTCGATTATCGATTATTGGACTTTGAAACCTACACCAAAATAGACCATCACTAGTAATTACAACTTTATTTAGCCATATGGCCAGTCACTTATCCAAATGCCCTATTGCATTTAATCCAATTTATTTCCAGGTAAAAAAGTACTCTTTGACAAACACTTTTTCGCCTTCCTTTACGCCAGAGTCTCGAATGCGCATTCGAAAGTGCTGAGGGCTGGGAAAATATCGAGTGGCTATTCATAGCTAAATTAGGACCTTTCCTTTATCGCAATTTATTTACTTGTCTGCTTGCAAAAATAGAAAAGAGTAAGTAATCACATTGGAATATTCCAATGTTCAATTGTAGCGATTTGATCATTAGATATCTGCTTTAATAGAGCAAGAGGTTGCGGAATTTGAATTCATTTCAGACCTCTAAGTGCCACGAACAGCTAGATGAAACGAACAGTTATTTAGAAGTAGCAGAAATCGTCACCATTCATGCCACTAAAGGTTTAGCGAAAATTACACTATTACATATTAGAATGGCAAAAATTAGAAAATATGAGGGGTCTGTAACAACTAAGATACAACCAATATACCTCTTAACCTTTTACAATTAACTACTTCTTTATTGCTGGACCTTGTCATAACCCCGATGCTGCAAGTAATTCATCCTTTTATTTTGATTTGAAAGCCGAATCTTGTACCTCCAAAAAATAACTCATTTCCAACGTGAACGTATTGGATTTTATTAGATCAAACGAAATAAAGAACTTAGATAACTGACGTCATTAAAAGGAAAAAAGCAAACGAGGTCAGGCAACACAATGAGTCATCCATTCCTAAAAAATTGACCGAAAGAATATAACGCAAAGGACATATCTCTCAAGCATTTAGCGTTGGATACTAAGCACTGACAAATATTTCAGAAATAGCAAGAGAGGTCACATTCTAACACAAAGAAGCAAGCCGCAAGGGGCCTAACAACAATAACAATTACCATCCCAACGCTTGGTTAATACAAAAAAACGGAATAGGTGACTATACTAAAATATATTTGCAACGATTTAGTCAAGCTTTGGCACATGGGCTTCCCAATTTTTTTGAATGTCCTCCCATTCTTCATCTTCAGTGGCAATAAGGCCAATAGGAGCGTTAACCTTGTTAATGGAGTGCTCAGGTTTCTACATTATAAAGCATTATTATGTTATAATAGTTTGAATCGTAGAAGATAGTATTTAAAGAGACAAATGAAGCTTACTATAATTTTAGCCAAAATGCCCTCATCTTCAGTGTCCAAATCAATCTCAGCCTTGTCCGTCTTAACTTGACAGAGAAGATCACCACTGCATATCTCCTCACCTTCCGTTTTGTACCATTTGGTAATCTCACCCTCATTCATAGTGGGAGATAAGCTGGGCATTTTGATAATAATGGGGCCTGAAAAAATACTCTAAGTGATATCAGAGGTAAGTAACCTACACATCACACGAGCATTTGTATGAATGAGCAAGGAAGAAACTTTGGGAGCTACAGCGAACAAACGAAGGGCCTTGGCAAACATTCCGCACAAAGCAAACGAATAGAGATATAATGAAAGTGCGGCTAACAATTTCTTCTGATACACTAAGTGAATAAAACAAACCCGAGATTAAAAAAAACAAATTTGAATTTAATCTAACATTAAAATATTATTAAGGTATTTCGCTATAAGAAATGCCATTAATTAATAAAAATGAATAATTAAGAAATTTTGATAAATATTTTTTCATGCATAGCTGAAACTATGCTTATAAATAATCAAAAAGTAAAGCTCAACATGGCTGTTAAAGTCAAATTTTAGTCTTTTATTTAAATAATTTTAATTTCTATTTTGACATAATCAGTACTTTATTTCAATATAAATTTACATTTACACTATAGTGATTAGTGGGGAGGATTCGGGACAAATTTTGTTGATATATTAACAAACGCTTTTAACTAGAATAAATTTAAATTCCATTGCCTTTTATATTTCAAGTACAGCCAAGCTTGGAGATCTTGGAGAAACTATTTCTTGAAACACGTTTCAGAATACTTAGTGACCATTACCTCCAATCATTCAAGCAAATCATACAGAATGTAAACATTATGAAAAAAACGTGAAGATTATTCGTCGGGGGATTATTTATATAACAGCATCTTAAGGCTCACGCTCCATTCAATTTCTAGATTATTTCTTATTTTGGGCGCCAATGCATTTTCATTCTTATTTATGGGTTCAATTTACGTCTGTACAATGTAGATTACTCGATGTTGGTTGGATTTGTGGATGTGAATAAAATGTCTAATTGTCTAGTTAATCGTTGTGTCTGTTAACCGATGTTGTATATCGTCCCATTGTTCAGCAATAATTCTTTTCGCTTGTATTGGCTTCTACCCTTTCAGCTTTTAAAGTATAAATTGACACACTATTGTTAACCATACCTGACAGAATACAAAGCAAGTGGAAATCCAAGGTTGATCATGGATTACCCATAAATATTTCGGAGTTATTGCTAATGCACCTTTAAAGATTTGATCTTTATGATTGTAGTTTAACTGAATAAATTTATTCGTTTAATTATAAGGATGGTTTTTATTATGCAAAGTGAATTCCCAAACGTAGTTATGAGGAAATAGTGTATCTTGAGTTTGTGGGGATCTGAAAAAATTGAATCAAGATAATCACCCCCATCTCCTTCAATCTCATAAGAACAATATGTTATGAGTTTCTGAAAGCTCATTTGGAACCAATATGAAAGCCAAATTTAGATATGTAACTTTTGTCAAAAAATAAAGGCTGTCACTCGATGATTGTTTAAATGCTGTCGTATTAGATCTAATTTAATACACAGACGAAATAATATTACCATCATGGAGTGAGCGATAGACTTACCTCCACGTGGGGCACCCTAAACAACGTATCTTCGTACGGCAAAAAGTCTATCACTCGGCATTTGATTTGACTTCGATATATAATGATTAGCTTGAAAAAAGGCTATAAGAGAAATCGCCCTCGTCAGGGCGAATCACAACGTCTACAGATCCTCCAGTGGAATGCTGGAGGGATGTCACAGGACAAAAAGATCCAAGTACAGAAAATCCTACAAACCCATGATTTAGACATTTTCACAATTATGGAAGCAAACATTTTGGATGACAAACTGAAGTACTACCAATTCCCAGATTACACCATGTACCTTCTACCTAAATACCGGCAAGTTGCAAGTGGAATTCTAACTGGAGTAAAAGATGGCCTCACCTCACACTACGACCTAATCAAGAGTATGGGCTCGA
>UZAE01014010.1:0-14917 GCA_900617975.1 Rodentolepis nana | reverse complement strand
TTTGCTAATTTCATCGAGATTTCAAATTCGTTTTTGAATGCCTAATTAGTGGGCTTCGATTATTTAGCGAATTACTTACTAATTTAAATGTGCTTTAAATTAGACCATTGAAAAAACTCTTTCCCAATAAGTGATAGAAATATAATTACAAGACGTATATTGTAATACATATTTCGCTGAATCTATTTGGATGCATCTGCAAACCTCAAATTGGCTAGCGATCAACAGGTTTGAAAAAAAATAAAATCGGCAATGACGTAATGATTTTGAATCCGTTATGAAATCGATAATTAATTTTCACAGAGTGCAAATTATTATTATTATTTTATTTATTCCAAAATTGTCTTCTTAAATTTTGTCTTTTAAAATTTGTATATGAAAATTGAAATCTTTCATTCATTTTCAGCTTTGATGTATTATTATTATTATATTTCAACTGAAAGGCTTTATGATATTTACCATTAGCCCATTAGTTGACTTCGGCTTTCACAAGCAGGGAGGAACATATCTTTAGGCTTTAGGACGGTTAACAGTAGGTCTTTATTTAATTTCTAGCTTCCTAGTGTTTCTGGGTTTCCATCATTGCTTTAGGTCTGGAAACCGAATCAGGTGGGTCTTCTCCATTTCCTGCTGCAGGTTACATAGAATGTATGCAGGGTCTTTTCAAAGGGGGATTATAGTCCGCCTATAACTTGAAGGGGTTTTTTGTAAATTTGAAAATATCTAATCTGATTATTTTGCCCATATTGGAAATAAGATTGCAATGCAATGTGAGGGCTTCTTTTGCTCCAGTCTAAATTTCACTTGCAACCTGCCGGTCCATATGTAGAAGATGCATGGTGTAACCTGGGAATTGGTGGTATTTGAGTTTGACATCGGTAAGGTTGGCTCCCATGATTGTAAATGTGTCTATATCTTAGGTATACAGAATTTTCTGGATTTCGATCTCCTTGTCTTGTGACATCCCTCCAGCATTCCACTGAATGATCTGCAGAAGTTGTAATCCCTCTTATAGTTTCGTTTCAGGTTGGTCATGATAATTTGAAGTCAACTGCCGAATTTTAGACTTTTTGAAGCATGAGTATACGCTGGCCAACAGTAACTAAATGAAGCTAAATCAATCTTCTGTGAATCGATAAACACTTGCACGTAGAACTGAAAATATAATAACTCGCTTGAAAATATACATATACAATGGTTCACTTTTTGTTTACTTAAAAAAGATGGAATGTAACATTGTATCAAAGGTCTTCAGTCATATTAAACATAAGTTGCTGGAATTGGGTATTTTAAATTTATCATGGTGAATTGTAGTAGAAATTCATTTAAAAGACTTCAAAGTAGTTGATTAAGGCAAAATATATCATTCGTCAAAAATATAGTTAGCAAATTGATCAGTGGCTATAAAGGAGCTGAAATCTATCCTTTCACACACAACATCATTTTATTGAATTCAAAATACCTAAATGTCCTGCAAAATGCATGACATTTATCCATTACATATCGAATTCACCATGGCTTGTTGCAGCTACTTGTTTGCATTCCATATAGATTTGTAGTTTTCAAAAAAATACGTGCTGTGTTTAGGTGTGTTACCAGATATAGTGGAATGCGCCAGTTTGTTCTCTTTTGCTTGGTGCAATATTACTGTCATTAAAATTACAAAATAATGTCATTTAAAATCTACATAAGTTTACATGTGGTAGGTTTCATGAAAAAAGATATTAGCTGAAAATTGTTTTCATTAAGCAATGTCGTTTTTCAGATGCTAAATTTAACGAAATGAAAATTTTATTGTTGGATTTAGGCGTACTTATTTTGAAATTTNCATCCCTCCAGCATTCCACTGAATGATCTGCAGAAGTTGTAATCCCTCTTATAGTTTCGTTTCAGGTTGGTCATGATAATTTGAAGTCAACTGCCGAATTTTAGACTTTTTGAAGCATGAGTATACGCTGGCCAACAGTAACTAAATGAAGCTAAATCAATCTTCTGTGAATCGATAAACACTTGCACGTAGAACTGAAANCACTTTTTGTTTACTTAAAAAAGATGGAATGTAACATTGTATCAAAGGTCTTCAGTCATATTAAACATAAGTTGCTGGAATTGGGTATTTTAAATTTATCATGGTGAATTGTAGTAGAAATTCATTTAAAAGACTTCAAAGTAGTTGATTAAGGCAAAATATATCATTCGTCAAAAATATAGTTAGCAAATTGATCAGTGGCTATAAAGGAGCTGAAATCTATCCTTTCACACACAACATCATTTTATTGAATTCAAAATACCTAAATGTCCTGCAAAATGCATGACATTTATCCATTACATATCGAATTCACCATGGCTTGTTGCAGCTACTTGTTTGCATTCCATATAGATTTGTAGTTTTCAAAAAAATACGTGCTGTGTTTAGGTGTGTTACCAGATATAGTGGAATGCGCCAGTTTGTTCTCTTTTGCTTGGTGCAATATTACTGTCATTAAAATTACAAAATAATGTCATTTAAAATCTACATAAGTTTACATGTGGTAGGTTTCATGAAAAAAGATATTAGCTGAAAATTGTTTTCATTAAGCAATGTCGTTTTTCAGATGCTAAATTTAACGAAATGAAAATTTTATTGTTGGATTTAGGCGTACTTATTTTGAAATTTGTTAAGAATTTATTTTTTTTATTTAATCTGAAATTTACAAATTTTAATTTTATTATAATAAGTGAATTCTCTGATATCATTTAGTATTGTTAAAATGACCTAAAAAAATCAAAAGCATATGCGAGCATAAAAGAGGCATTTCATAGTTAAAATTCGCAACTTTTCAGAATAGAAACAAGTGACCACAACAAGCCAGGGTGAGTCAACTTGATAAGGGATACACATTATCGTCGAATAATTAATAAATTCTATATAGTCAATTTAATATTTACTGAACTGAACATAAAATATATATATAATTTTTATTTGACTTTATATATTGAATGCATTATCGAAGGCGTCAAATCGCACGAGAATATTGAACTAACTAGACTATATTTTATTCAGCAAATATTTAAAAAGCTTGATGCTTAACTGATTTTCAAATTTTTAGCAGCAAATATGTGATAGCCATATATTTTCGATCATACGGAAGAATAGTGCAATATATCTAAAACATTGCATTCTTCTAGGTAGCGAACAAGGGATAATAATAGCATACCAGGGTAAGTCTTAATATGTAACAAAAGTTATCAGTTTCGTTTAAGCCACTGATGGATTCGCTGGTTAACTTTAATACCTTAAGGTATATTTAAAGTTTATTGAATGCTAAGTTGACTTTTAAATGATCAATTCCATGTATTTAATTTCAGTAACTGAAAACATTTATTCAATGTGACCTTTTATATTTTCTTCTAACGGAACAATAGATTGCACAATTGCTTATTTATTATCAAGCAAGTTATCATGTTCACAGTTCTATGAAAAACTACTGCATATTCCCATGGTTAAGTACTTCAGCACCTATGGGAATNATCCTTTCACACACAACATCATTTTATTGAATTCAAAATACCTAAATGTCCTGCAAAATGCATGACATTTATCCATTACATATCGAATTCACCATGGCTTGTTGCAGCTACTTGTTTGCATTCCATATAGATTTGTAGTTTTCAAAAAAATACGTGCTGTGTTTAGGTGTGTTACCAGATATAGTGGAATGCGCCAGTTTGTTCTCTTTTGCTTGGTGCAATATTACTGTCATTAAAATTACAAAATAATGTCATTTAAAATCTACATAAGTTTACATGTGGTAGGTTTCATGAAAAAAGATATTAGCTGAAAATTGTTTTCATTAAGCAATGTCGTTTTTCAGATGCTAAATTTAACGAAATGAAAATTTTATTGTTGGATTTAGGCGTACTTATTTTGAAATTTGTTAAGAATTTATTTTTTTTATTTAATCTGAAATTTACAAATTTTAATTTTATTATAATAAGTGAATTCTCTGATATCATTTAGTATTGTTAAAATGACCTAAAAAAATCAAAAGCATATGCGAGCATAAAAGAGGCATTTCATAGTTAAAATTCGCAACTTTTCAGAATAGAAACAAGTGACCACAACAAGCCAGGGTGAGTCAACTTGATAAGGGATACACATTATCGTCGAATAATTAATAAATT
This sequence comes from Rodentolepis nana, assembly GCA_900617975.1. Classification (NCBI taxonomy): domain Eukaryota; kingdom Metazoa; phylum Platyhelminthes; class Cestoda; order Cyclophyllidea; family Hymenolepididae; genus Rodentolepis; species Rodentolepis nana. The sequence goes on along the minus strand of UZAE01014010.1, from coordinate 10,753 downwards.
CTATATAGTCAATTTAATATTTACTGAACTGAACATAAAATATATATATAATTTTTATTTGACTTTATATATTGAATGCATTATCGAAGGCGTCAAATCGCACGAGAATATTGAACTAACTAGACTATATTTTATTCAGCAAATATTTAAAAAGCTTGATGCTTAACTGATTTTCAAATTTTTAGCAGCAAATATGTGATAGCCATATATTTTCGATCATACGGAAGAATAGTGCAATATATCTAAAACATTGCATTCTTCTAGGTAGCGAACAAGGGATAATAATAGCATACCAGGGTAAGTCTTAATATGTAACAAAAGTTATCAGTTTCGTTTAAGCCACTGATGGATTCGCTGGTTAACTTTAATACCTTAAGGTATATTTAAAGTTTATTGAATGCTAAGTTGACTTTTAAATGATCAATTCCATGTATTTAATTTCAGTAACTGAAAACATTTATTCAATGTGACCTTTTATATTTTCTTCTAACGGAACAATAGATTGCACAATTGCTTATTTATTATCAAGCAAGTTATCATGTTCACAGTTCTATGAAAAACTACTGCATATTCCCATGGTTAAGTACTTCAGCACCTATGGGAATAGACCAAGACATCTGAAAACGCAATCTGGTCTAATACAGAAAGCCATAGAACTGAAGAAAGCGTTACAAATCGATGATCAACCAAAAAGCCTCTCTCTCCCCATGAACCCATTAGCAGACATTGATGTAGTGTGTTGCACCCAACTGCTCGACTTCTTCAGGAAATCAAACACTCCTCCAGAGCAAACGCGCTCATTGGCCCTTGAGACAATCAATGTCACCTATCCTGCAGATCAATGGCTCCAAGTCTTCACTGATGGGTCATACATAGAAAGCCAAGCAAACGTTGGTGCAGGTGTCTATTCTGAACTCTTCTCTATCTGCGCAGCAGCGGGACATAATAGATCCGCTATTGAAGGAGAAATAGAGGCTATTAGGATAGCACTATGCCAATTATGTTGCCTGGATACGAAATTCACCAAAGCGGTGATACTTTCGGACNCACAGTCAGCACTAGACTATATTGGAAACAGAGAGACACCCAAAACAGCTGAGATAAAGGAATGTAGAAAACTCTATGAGCTGCTGAGAGAGAAAAACAAAACAGTGGTCCTACAATGGATTCCTGGTCACTGTGGCATTAAAGGCAATGAGATTGCTGACACACTTGCTAAGAAGGAGACAACGATTTTGCAATGCACGGACCGGCCGATGTCTTTCCACACAATGAAGGCCTTAATCAGGAGAGAATTTCATACCTCAAGGTGCAACGAACTCAAAGCTCGAACAAAGCAGAAACAGTGGACAGTGACACTCTCCGACATAGCCGACGGCCAAGAATCGAAGCCGTTGTTTTAGACTACGTACCGGACACGATTGCTTGGCAAAAAACCCTCACAAACGTACCGGACACGATTGCTTGGCAAAACACCTTCACAGAGGGGAGTATACACTCAACCCACATGCCCTCTATGTAACCTAACGATTGCTTGGCAAAACACCTTCACAGATTGGGAGTATACGAGCCGTTGCTGAGTTTAGACTACGTACTGGACAACCGTTGATGAGTTTAGACTACGTACCGAACACGATTGCCTATAAACACCTTCACAGATTGGGAGTATACACTCAACTCACATGTACACCTTCACAGATTGGGAGTATACACTCAACCCACATGGACCTTCACAGATTGGGAGTATACACTCAACCCACATGCCCCCTTCACAGATTGGGAGTATACACTCAACCCATATGCCCTTTCACAGACTGGGAGTATACACTCAACCCACATGCCCTCTGCACAGATTCGTACCGGACACGATTGCTTGACAAAACACCTTCACAGATAGGTACCGGACACGATTGCTTGGCAAAACACCTTCACAGATTCGAGTATACACTCAACCCACATCCCCTCTATGTAACCTACAGGAGGAAATGGTATACACTCAACCCACATACCCTCTATGTAACCTACAGGAGCGACCCACCTGATTCGGTGTCCAGCCCTAAAGGCAACGACGAAAAGCCAAAAATATTGGGAAGCAAGAAGACAGCTAATGAACTGCTATTCATTAACTACTATAAATGTACCCCAGAATTGCTATTAATTAACTGCTATAAATGTACCCCCTCCATGAATTGTATGTACCCCACCCCCTCTTGGGGGAAGCTGAAGTCAAAGTTTAAGGGCTAATGATAGAATGAACTGCTATTAATTAACTGCTATATATGCACCCCCCACCCCTGGGTGTAATGAACTGCTATTAGTTAACTGCTATATATGTACCCCCTACCCATGGGGCAAGCTGAACGTCAAAGGATTAAGGGGGGCCTAATGATAAATATCATAAAGCCTGCCATTTGAAATAAATTAATACTTCAAGGGAGGATTTCGGGAGCATAATTTTTGGTGGCAGCAGGGTTTAAACGTGGTCTCTCTTTAGTTTCCGGAGTGCGGCCTTGAAATTAATCGGCTGCCGTATTAACACCTAATAAAGACGAAGAATACATTTTACTTAAAGGGATAAGTAGAAATTTAATTTTTGTAGGACCGTTACTGAAGTTGTAAGTTGTAGTATTGCGCATTTTTGTTGCGGAAATATATTGCTGCATTAAAAGAATCGAGTTGACATGCAATTTATTCCATCGGATTTGTACCCTGCACCAATTCCACCCTAAGCGAGTATCAAACACCAAGACCACCACGCCGGCATATTCCAACAACAACAATAATAATGCCATCAATTCCAATGACATAGCTTTCTAACATGGCGACCTTTTTTGAATTAGCTATCAAATGCGTTCTGAAAATGTATCTCTGGTATTATTTTTAAGGCCAATTGTTAAGAATAATATTTGTTTTAATAGTAGGAATATCAATATTAAGAAGTGTTTAGCCATTAATGCCTAAATGTTCAAGATTAGATTTGGCGAGATCATTTCAATGTCTGCCTTACATGATCATTGTGATAAAGATGGCCATTGACGTCTTCAAATAAGTAAATAAGAATAAAATTTCCCCAAAACAATTTCTCACAACTGTCAATAATGGCCTATTTTTTAAAGAAAGTAACCCAAGATATTTTCCACATATTTTGAGCAATTATGAACAACTAGCAATTTAATCCGAACACGCCTTGAATTGTATCTTGTTCGATAATGTTGTTAACGCACAGTTTAATCATATCTCGCCTCACAAAATTCTCAAATCCTAACTTCTGTATAAATGATTTTTCAAGAACGATTGCTTTCCAGTAAGGAAATACTGACCTATCGACAACGTATTTGATATTACCATATTATCTTTATTCAAATTTAGTACTATTTGCGATTGTAATTTTTTAATCGTGATAGAAAAGGAGATCTGCGTATAATTGTTTTGTTGCAAATTTCAGCAGCCAATTTGAGAAACGGCTGCATGCATGAGAATTTAACTATTGCATCCAAATCCTATCTTTTACAAACAGGTCCTTCACAGGGAGTTGTCACAAGTTGCACTCTTTCAATATTTTCATCAATGACAGCCGAACTGGTACAGACTGTCACATGCATCAGGTGCTTACTTTATGCAGATGGTCCTGTTCTATTGTATTCCGCCCCTAAGAACAACCCTCAAAAGAAGACGGAAAGTGTTCTAAATTATGCACGCAAACTTTTAGCAAACTGGTGCAACAGCAACGGAATGCTTATCAACACAACATAAAAAGGCATTTTGAGCTTTTTCTTTGACCTGTCACAGCATAAATCAGCTTCTAAAGTGCAAGGATACTACCCTAGAAAACCAACGAGCTCACTTATCTCGGACTTACGTTTGACACAAAGCTAACGTGGTAAAGTCACATTACTAAAATAGCAGGGCCAATCTCAAATCGACTGATTGCACTGAAGCGTCTTACTGATAGTGAATGGGACTGTGCATGCTCAACATTAAACACCAATAACAAGATGTAAACTCAGCCAAAAATGTTGTATAGCCCTGAGCCACTCATTATACCCACAGAGGTTACTCTCAAACCACTCGAGAAGGCCCAAAGGCAAGCATTTAGTTACTTATTTTATTTATTAATTTAAATCAAATTGCAGGCGCCTTGATGGTTATCATTNGGAATGCTTATCAACACAACATAAAAAGGCATTTTGAGCTTTTTCTTTGACCTGTCACAGCATAAATCAGCTTCTAAAGTGCAAGGATACTACCCTAGAAAACCAACGAGCTCACTTATCTCGGACTTACGTTTGACACAAAGCTAACGTGGTAAAGTCACATTACTAAAATAGCAGGGCCAATCTCAAATCGACTGATTGCACTGAAGCGTCTTACTGATAGTGAATGGGACTGTGCATGCTCAACATTAAACACCAATAACAAGATGTAAACTCAGCCAAAAATGTTGTATAGCCCTGAGCCACTCATTATACCCACAGAGGTTACTCTCAAACCACTCGAGAAGGCCCAAAGGCAAGCATTTAGTTACTTATTTTATTTATTAATTTAAATCAAATTGCAGGCGCCTTGATGGTTATCATTAGCCCTTTAGTTGACTTCAGACTTCACAGAGGGGAAGGAACATCAAATTGAAAAAAGTCAAGAGGGAGGAGGAGGGGAAACAGAATAGTGTTTCAAAGATGTGTTGCATCCAACTGCTTGGCCACTTCAGAAAAGCAAACACTTCTTCAGAACAAATGCACTCACTGGCTGATTGAGGCAATCAATGTGAACTGTCATGCAAATCAATGGCTCGAAGTCTTCACTGATGAGGCGTACGCAGGAAACCAAGCAAACCTTAGTGCAAATGCTTCCTCTCGACTATTTGCTTTCAACGCAGCTGCAAGACACTATAGATCCGCCTTTAAAGGGAAAATTGGGCCATTGCGAAAATGCTAATTGAATTATGTTGCCTCGATACGAAATTCACTAAAAGCAGTAATTCCTTCGTCCACAATGTCAACAATAATCTTAAATGGAAGCAAAGTGAAAGCCTAAATTAATGATGAGGCCTGAAATTTGAAATGATAAATATATTTTTTTCGTTTTATTATTGTACTAATATTTTTTTTATGTTGTTGCAAAAGCGGATTCAACAACAAAGAGTATTCTGGAGCAAATTTAAAATGCACTACTAAAACTTGTTCATTTAAGTATAAATGAATATAAAATAATTAAAAATATATCCACAACCCTCTTTTTTGGTTCAAATGGCAAATTTTAAACCGTTGCTAGGGTGTTTGAAAATCGGTTTTACTAGTAAAATAAGCTTTCTTATATTCAAATATTGAGTTGCTCAAGTAGCATATTATACTTAAAGCCAGGATTTCGGGAGCATAATTTTTTGTGGCATCGGTTTTTTAAAATTCTCAATCTTTTTAGTTTCCCGAGTGCAGCGTTGAAACTAATCGGCTGCCGAATAAACACCCAATAAAGTTTTGTCATTACGAAGGTTTAGGAAGTTTTCGCCTGAATCTGTTTGGATGTGATTTTCATTTCAATGACCACATGAGAAGCGTGACAATTGTAGTAGAGAATGCCAACTTCTTAAATTCAAAAACATTAACTTGAATAATAATTTATTTCATTTAACACGAGTCATTAAAACCAAGCTTGCAAATAATCCTTCGCGCACATATAACACCTTCAGCTCAATCCTTAAGAATGATCAAAATAAGTAGGGACATTTAATTAAATTAAGATGCTGAATGTGTTGGTTTCTTCATTCCAAAAATGGATGGTTGAAATGAAATTGCAGTTACAATCATATCACGTTTACAGTTACCTTCACTAGGTCAATCTAAAAGAAACCTGTATACCTTATCGTAACGATTTGTGCACTTCGAAAATGCGAATTTGTAAGCCTTTTAAAGTTCTACTGATCAGGATTTGCTCATCGTAAATTGTTGTTATAAGTGATGTTCTTCCACGCCAATGCCCGCATAAATTCTACACAAATAAACTCATTACTTAACCAGTTAAGTAAATCCGATTTACACAAGGATAGTTGTACATAAAGAGAATGCATTTACTTATGAAGTTTCTGAGTAATAAGGCAGTTATAAACCGCTATGTCAATTCAACATGAATGCTAAAATCAAAATCAATGCTAATATCTAAATTTTGTTCAATATTGTAATTCCAACGAATCATCTATTGTCGGGTCTCATTACATTATGCAGCTGTTAAGTCTCATTTTACCTGGATGTGAAAATTACAGTCACGAATAGTATTAAATTTGAATAAAAGTGATATTGTGGGACAAGTTATCGCTGTGTGCGTCATCATATGCCTGCATGTCTGCTCGCCAGGATTGGGAGGTGCGGCCGTACAACTCAGTGTGCAGCGACCGTACAAACAGTGACCAATCATTAACCTCTGTTTAACCTAATCCCACATCCTGATCATGAGTAGCTCCCTGCGTATACACTTTTTCCACAATATCCGTACTGAATAAACGTGCTTCGTGCTACACGTCTGTTTCCTTTCATAGCTGGGCTATAGCTTGGCTGGTTCTGGGAGTCTAGCTAGATGTAGGAGAATCTGCCATAGAGATTTCTGAGTCAGTCAGGCTTTAATAAAGCAGCGATCCGCTACAATATTGCAATATCAGATTAGTTGTCGAAATGGTAACATTTTTTTTGCAAATCAATTCATTGTTGAAATAATCGTTTATGCCAAAATGAGGATTTGGGAATTTTGTGAGGCGAAATATGATTAAACTGTACGTCAACAGCATTTTTAAATGAGATACAATTCAAGGCGCATTCGGTATATATTGCTTATTGTTCATAATTGTTCATAATTTCAAGGGCCACTTTACTGAAATGTGGATAAATTATCTATTGACATAATTATTTGTCACTTCAAACAGCAAATATTTCTTATTAAAAAATTTATTTGTAATTAACTCATATCAACCTATGATGCTAAGTAATGAGTTCATGGACGAATAATTTGAGGTAGGAGCAATCGGTTTTTAATTTTAATTTAAATGGCTATATACAATTGATAAAATAAATAACTTAGAAAAAACAATGAACTCCCTTCATCCGATATTTAGACGAAGCCCATATCGGAGTGACAAGTATCTCGTTCCATCCGCTGGTGGAAACAGACCTTAACTGAACTCAAGGAAGACTTTCGTGAGGTAAATAATTTGTTTAAATTAAGACAATTCAAAACTGTAATTGGCTGAGCTTTGCGATTTTAAATTAAGAATATGTCAAATATTAATATTTTTAACCAAAATCAATGTTGTTTCATAATTAGTTTAATGATTTTGACTTTAATGCCAATTTTCCAAGTTGACACATTATTGGAATCTTGGAATTTCAAAAGATTACACCTCGACATGTCATTTCCATTTTGACTTTTACGTGGAAATTTTGATAAGGAAATTGTTTATTCGCATTTTTCTATTTTAATTATCCTCAATGCCACTTATCTTTATTTTTCTCTTAATTNTCCACAATATCCGTACTGAATAAACGTGCTTCGTGCTACACGTCTGTTTCCTTTCATAGCTGGGCTATAGCGCAACACGTCTGTTTCCTTTATAGCTGGGCTATAGCTTAGCTGAATTATACGTCTGTTTTCTTTATAGCTGGGCTATAGCTTAGCTAGTTCGGGAGTCTAGCTAGATGTAGGAGAATCTGCCAGAGATTTCTCGGGAGTCTAGCTAGATGTTGGAGAATCTGCCATAGAGACTTGATTTCTTTATAGCTGGGCTATAGCTTAGCTGGTTCTGGGAGATCCTTTCATAGCTGGGCTATAGCTTAGCTGGTTCTGGGAGTCTTTCATAGCTGGGCTATAGCTTAGCTGGTTCTGGGAGTCAGCCTATAGCTGGGCTATAGCTTAGCTTATTCTGGGAGTCTAGCGTAGCTGGGGTATAGCTTAGCTGGTTCTGGGAGTCTAGCTAGATGTGGGCTATAGCTTAGTTGGTTCTGGGAGTCTAGCTAGATGAGTTTCCCTTATAGCTAGGCTATAGCTTAGCTTGTTCTGGGAGTCTAGCTAGATGTTGGAACATCTGCCATAGAGATTTCTGAGTCAGTCAGGCTTTATAAAGCAGCGATCCGCTACAATATTGCAATATCAGATTAGTTGTCGAAATGGTAACATTTTTTTTGCAAATCAATTCATTGTTGAAATAATCGTTTATGCCAAAATGAGGATTTGGGAATTTTGTGAGGCGAAATATGATTAAACTGTACGTCAACAGCATTTTTAAATGAGATACAATTCAAGGCGCATTCGGTATATATTGCTTATTGTTCATAATTGTTCATAATTTCAAGGGCCACTTTACTGAAATGTGGATAAATTATCTATTGACATAATTATTTGTCACTTCAAACAGCAAATATTTCTTATTAAAAAATTTATTTGTAATTAACTCATATCAACCTATGATGCTAAGTAATGAGTTCATGGACGAATAATTTGAGGTAGGAGCAATCGGTTTTTAATTTTAATTTAAATGGCTATATACAATTGATAAAATAAATAACTTAGAAAAAACAATGAACTCCCTTCATCCGATATTTAGACGAAGCCCATATCGGAGTGACAAGTATCTCGTTCCATCCGCTGGTGGAAACAGACCTTAACTGAACTCAAGGAAGACTTTCGTGAGGTAAATAATTTGTTTAAATTAAGACAATTCAAAACTGTAATTGGCTGAGCTTTGCGATTTTAAATTAAGAATATGTCAAATATTAATATTTTTAACCAAAATCAATGTTGTTTCATAATTAGTTTAATGATTTTGACTTTAATGCCAATTTTCCAAGTTGACACATTATTGGAATCTTGGAATTTCAAAAGATTACACCTCGACATGTCATTTCCATTTTGACTTTTACGTGGAAATTTTGATAAGGAAATTGTTTATTCGCATTTTTCTATTTTAATTATCCTCAATGCCACTTATCTTTATTTTTCTCTTAATTCATCTTCTTGAGTTTATTTACGCACTAGTCAAAAAGAAACACATTTTAATTGTGTTTTTTAAAATTTATGCAGTCTATTTATAAATACGACACTTATGAAATTGATTGAAACGTTTGCCAAATCATAATACTGTTAGTACAACGCCTGCTTTTAAATAAATTTAAGAGTACTCTCTTTTTAATCACCGGTGAGGTACAAGATATTACATGTCGGCATTCATGAAAGCAAAAATGACGCTCAAACATTAATAGCATCCAGTTGGAAGTCATAATGTTGGAAGATCAATTTAGCAGTGAAAACGTATTTCAAGCAATTGATACTTGGTGTAAGGTAGCTGCTAAATAAACGAAAAGAACCACAGTCAACAAGCTTTCGGCAAGGCCACAATCCATTAATGCAATACGATTGGAATAAAGTAGCATCTTTGGCAATTTGTTCAAAAAGCAAAAGCTTGCAAACTTGACATTACATTGTATTTTTGGGAAGACATCAGAATTAACGACTTCACAGTTTCGGAAAATTGTAAACGATATTAAAAGAGTTTGAAAACGTAGAAATAAATGAAATATAGCTTCATGGATTCTAAATATTCTAAATATTCTTTATTTTTTTCTTAAATTCCTTAATAAAAAGTCTAAACTGTAGTCTGTCACTGTTTTATTGGCTAAATTTGGAGTCGGAGTATGATAGAAATTTCGCATTCAGCTATTTCTTCCATAGACATTTATGTGCCTAATTTCGATTAACTTTAAAAATCAACTCATCCCAATTCCCGATCAATCATGAGAGAGCGAAGTGATACTTAACCACTAAAGTAGACTTGATTTATTCACGAGCATATGTGCATGAAGAGGCGAAATTATCTATTAAAAATAGCAAACAAAAAATGAATAAACTAAAATAAAAACAAAATACTGAAGCAATTATGTAAACTTAAAATTGAATTCTAAAAGTAAAAATCAAAGTTTACTTGAATGAGTAAGTAATATCCACGCTCTAGTGAAATGCATTTCATTGATGATGTGTGAATTTAATCAAATAGCTCGTAGTTTGATAAGAATAATTGAAAATATAATTCCAAGCGCAAAAAATAAACAGTACTAAGTGTTTTTAAATGTTCCTTATAAAATTCGATCAGTGGATCAAATTCAGACGACACCATGATATCTTCATTTACACTAATTTACCTTAATACTACTTTAAAATAAAAATAAACGAAAGTAAGTTTTATTATTTCACACGTAGGTGGTTTGAAATTATGCCATTCCATAAGCGGAGAGAATTGGGAAGCGGTGGAGTTCTGAGTGACGTTTGATGGGAATACCCAGTGCATTTACGAATGGAAATGATCATAGAGGCATATCCCATTAACTTTTAGATATCAAATATGACACAGTATTATGATTGAACGCAATAGTTACTGGTAGATTTCATGTAAGCGAAAGTGATGAATTGCTTTTTAACGTTCAAATTAAAAGCTATTCTGTTAGGTTAGGTAAACTGATTTCAAGGAATTTTTTTGTGTTGCTATAAAACCAGATACAAAAACAAAGGGTATTCGGAAGGTTATAAAATGCACTACCACTACTTATTCATTTAAGTATAAATGAATATTTATTTATTTCAAATGGCAGGCGTTTTGATAGATATCATTAGCCCTTTACCTGACTTCGGGTTTCACAGGGGGAAGGAACATATATATATATATATATTTCAAATGGCAAACATTATGATATTTATCATTAGCCCTTAAACTTTGACTTCA
>UZAE01014009.1:0-17425 GCA_900617975.1 Rodentolepis nana | reverse complement strand
CCCCCCCCAAAAAAAAATAAGGGGGGGTGGGGGAGGGATTGATAGTTTCTCTTATTTTCTAAACAAAGATTTGCCTTTCTCTACCTTGAGTATTTTTATCCAATTTAGTTGGAGTCATGTTCGCTGGTGGGTGGTGGGAGGGGGGTGGGGACACCGACTAGATTGTGTGACAAACCTTTTCTCAGCGAACCCGCATTTGCCCGAATTTAAATTTTGACATTTTTTGTTTTGCATTTATTCCGACTGAAGGAGGTCTTTTTGAACGCGCGGTCATTTTTTAATCCAATTGACTCTTTTTCAATGTTTAATTCTCCTCTAAGACGCAAATTTAAAATTCTTAAATAAATTTGTGAAGTTGTGTATTGTTGAAAAGTTATAAAATAAGCAGCTATTCCTGGTTTGAGTTTCATTGCTACATTTAAAGTTTTATTTTTGACATCTCTCGTCATTGCCTGCGTCGCATGATTGAATATTTATTAAATTAAACATGTTTACTTCAAATAAATTCCAAATTTTCGACAATTAACTTAAGATTTATTTCAAATTATATGCATTTATCAATGTTAATTTTTTCGCAATACGCAACCGTATAGTTCAATAAAATCTGGCTTCATTAATTATTTTAAAAAATAATTTGTAGAATTTGAGACAATTTTTCCCTAACTCAGATAAATAAATCCGTTTGTCGTTACTAAATAAGACTATGTTATTATCGAAATTAATTCTTTGTCAATCAAAATTTGGCTGACTTTTGTTTAAGTCCGCCCGAAAAAATTTTATTTTGACTTGACTTATTCTTTTGATATCTAATCAATATTGAAAACACATTTTTATGTGCATTTTTAAATAGTGCATGATCTTAACCTCCAAGTAAATTACATCAAAGTGCAATACCCTGGTGATAGATTATTCAGAATATTATTTATTTATATCAAATGTCAGGCGTTTAGATGGTTATCATTTGCCCTGGTGCTGACTTTGAGGCTTCACAGAGGGAGAAGAAGGAAGATCAAAGTGGCCAAAAGTCGAGGGAGGGGGGGGGGGAACAGAAGAGTGATACACAGGTGTAAGAGGCAGACAGATAGACGGGTTCAAAGGCATAGAAAAGGTAAAATGAGTACTGTGGAAGGGGTCGAATATGACAAATAATCGGGCCATAGTAGTTTGAAGTCAGAAGTCAACTGCCGATCAATAGACTTTTTGCCGTATAAGTATACGTTATTCAGACTATAATTACTCTAAGACAATTTATCAACAAATGCCTATTTTTTTAAAGTTCTACCAATTTTTTTTCATATTGTTGATATATTTTAATATTTAAAATGATGAGAGTTTATGCTTCGAATAGCTGTCATGTCAGGAGTGGCGTGCGCATTCGCATTTTAGCAAAAATGATGATGGGCGACTTGGAAACAACACGCTTGATTGGATGATTCTTCTGCTGATATTTATCTTTAACGTCTTGTTTTATCTTGCTTGATCACCCTTTGAAAATCATTAATTGGCCAATTTCTTTGAAGGAAAGTTTTCTGGGCAAATTTCTACCTTCTCGTAGAATTTCTCAGCTTTCTATTTTACGGTTTGTTTTACAGAAAAGAAAACGTCCAATCTTGTTTCGCCATTTTATGCTCAATTGTATTATATTTTTGGAGTTCTTCTTCCATTTTTTTGCAATTTGCGATCTTTTTGGTTAAAATATATTTGGATTCTGATCAATATATATATATATATATGTACTGTATCTGCGTTGAATAATACTTAAAAAACGCGCAGTTTGATGAATGGGTGGTAGGCGCATATACTACTTACTGGATTTTTTTCTTCTCAAGAAATGAAAGCAGTATAAGAAACATCGCGAGATATTCATTTACTCGCAGCATTAAGCGTAACGTAAGCGCATTTATTCCTCCCTCTCTATCTCTCTCGGCCTCCATATATTTAGGCTGATTAAATAATTCATTCAACTTTGCCTCAAATTGGCTGTCTTTTAAATGCCCAAAGGGCATTGGTTGCTGTCAAGGTCATTATCAATATTTGTGCGCGCATTTTTATTCCCTGGTCTCTCCCCCCCCCCCTTCCACTTCTTTAGGCAAACGCGGCCTTTGACTGAGGCAGAGAATGAGGAAGAACCGAGTTTACGAAAGAAGGACGATTACGTTTATGATGTTTGCCATTAGAACAGTCATATTTTTGCTTTTCTCCCTGAAAAACGCCAATCAGTTTTATTCCACTATGCATTTTATCCCCACTAATGCTAAGAAATCAATAAAGTAATGAACATATGTAGTTCTTGACACATTTTCACCTTAATATTAATCAAAATTAAAAAAATGGGCTTTCTGTATGTCATTAGTATTTCAAATCGAAGCCGTCTCATTACAGTAACCGTGTTCCCAGCGTTTCCCATGGCCTCTAATACTAATTAGTCAAATGATGTATTAACATTTTGAAATCTCTGTTACTGGGGACTTACTTTATCCTATTTTTTGTTATTATTTCAAATGGTAGGCGTTTTAATTGTTACCATTATGCATTTGGCTGACTTCGGGCTTTACAGAGAGGAGGAGGAACACTAAAGTGAAAAAAATCGATAGGGGGAGCAGAAAAGTTGTTCATAGATGTAAAAGTGACAGAGAGACACAAAGGTAGATGAAAGGTGAGATGATTACTGTGGAAGTGGTAGAATATGGCATCCAGTGGGGTTATGGTAGTTTGAAGTGAGAAGTCAACCGCCTCGTTATAGAATTTTTTTGCCGTATGAGTATTCGTTGCCCAGGGTGCTCCACGTGAAGGTAAGTCAATTCCACACCCCTTTATCCTATTTCTCAGTAAAAATTGAATTTTCCAATTTCCCCTAGAGTGGTCAAAAAATCTGTCTGTTTCGTTTTCTTCTCGAAATTAACATTAAAGTCAATAAGCAAGCATACGCATGTTTTAATGCAATAAATTTGCCATTCAATTGCTTAAATCACCACTTTCTTGACTATTTTTAAGGTAATTTTTTTTGCTCTCCAAGTGTGTGTGTGTGTGTGCGTGTGTGTGATGTGAATTTATACTTTTTTGGCTACAAGTTCAGGCGAAAATGATCAGATACCCTTTGTCACTTCCCTCTTTCAAGATTATATCTTACTTACACCCCTTGTTGCTTGCTTAAAAAGTAGCCCAACTGGTGTCGTATTTCGTGCTGCATTTCGTACATGCCGAGGGCATCAAAAGCACCCACCCCCCTCTCTCTCTCTCCCTCCCTCTCTCTGTGTGTGTGTGTTTTGTTTTCTTTTTTTGTATGACTTGCTAATGAAGGATGACTTTATTTGCTGTTGGAACTGCAGTGGAGAGGCGTAAAGTGGGTGTCACGCTTACTTTTCCTCCAATTTCTCTCTTATCCAAGCAAATAAATAATGCCTGTTTCTATCGTCTCTTCTGTTGCTCCTTCTAGGGAAATCTCCTGAGCTGTGATGAAATCAAAATTTGGAAATTTTTGTAAACAAAAGAAAAAAATTAAATTTGCCTTTCCAAACGTAGAATTCCCTATTATTTTGTCTGGCTATTTAATTATTTATGTCTCGAGAGAAGCAGCTAAATTAGCCTTGATCGTGGACCTTACCAATTGAAGGCTCATTATCAAATAAATATGTGATAAAAAATTCACAATATGTATAATGGCAAATATAAATCTTTTATAAGATAATTTAGCAAAGTAGTTTCAAATTAATGAAACTCATCTTAGGGTCATAGAGAGGAAGGAACATCAACGTGAAAAAAGTTGTGAGTTGGGAATAGAAGAGTGTTTCAAAGATGTAAAGCAGACAGACATAAAGGTAAAAAGAGGTGGGATGAGTACTGTGGAAGCAGTCAAATATGACTGTGGGGTAATGGTTGTTTGAAGTCAGAGGTCAACTGCCGGTTTGTAGATGTTTTGCCGTATGAGTATACGTTGCCCAGGGTGCATCACGTGGAGTTAAGTCTATCGCACACCCTTGTTTCTATCATTAGATGCCAATCCACATAGTTATGGTTCGTGCGTGGGGTCTTACTTGGAACGTCGTGGTCTTGTAGTTTTCAAAAAAATGCGTTTTTGTGTTCTTTGTGAATAAATGGAAGCATGTTAATAAATCCCCGTTATGGTTGTGTAGGTTGGGTAGTTCGCATCTCAACTGGTTCAACTGCTGGTGTGTACTTCAATCCACTTATTTCATACAATGTCCCCATCTCCCTTGAGGGAAGGTTGATTTTCAAGCATGATTTCTTACAGTTGGCTATTGTTTATTTTCTACTTACTTAATTATTGACAATGTAATACAGGAAATTCCAATCTTTAATTGCGTGAAGCCACAAGTCTAACGCGCGAAATGTGGAAAGGGGACTTAGAAGATGTTGAAGGTCAACGTAAAGGGGGAATATCACTTCACTAGAATTCAAGTCATAGGAGTTTTATTAAATGCGCAATTCAAATTCGAATTTCTCTATTTGTTCATTGAATTGGAGTAGGTGCTTGTCAATGGTGTCCATTCTCTGTTGTCAATTGGACGTTCTTGCCACTTTAGTTAATTTTTTTCTTCTTCTAATTAGGAAGCTTTACGTGGTATTTTGCCATTTAGCGTTTTGACGAAGCAATGATTTTATAAATTTAATTAGATTTATGAAGTGTTCTGAAGTGAGTGATTCGCAAATGTAAAGAGACAGATGGGCACAAATGCAGAGATAAGGTAAGATGAGAACTGTTGAATTGGTCGAATTTGGCATACAGTGGGGTCAAGGTAGTTTGAAGTCAAGTCAACGGCCGAATAATAGACCCTTTTGTCGTATGAGTATACGTTGCCTAGGGTGCACCATGTGAAGGTGAGTCTATCGTGATATCTTCTGATTAGCCAACTATTCAAGCAATCGCCATGAATAGAAGGTGTTGGGTATTTGTAAACGAAACTTATTGGCTAGTGAATTTCTTCGCTCTCTACAAAAAATGGCCCCAAAATAATATTTTTTTTAGCCGCCTCCGACATGTTATTTTTTTGTTATTCTTCCCCAAGAAATGCACCCATTCATTTCATTTGCAACGGCAACCATAATTATAATTATTATTGTTATTTTTGCCTTATTAGTGTATTTTTGGAAACTTTTTTGTGTTTTTCATTCTAAAATTGCAATTTTCGGTGGATTTTCGCCTTCTCAACATGTTAGGTTTGTGTTTGAGATAAAACCTTTTATGGGCATCGAAACTAGCTCAAACGCTTATTTGAATAAATCACTTGAAAATTGTCAATTAAACTCCATTGCGGCAAAGTTTGTCTCTCAGTTTCCCTTCAGCAATCTCGCTTGCACGGGAATCGGCCTTTCAGTGTTGAAATTTTCATTCTTTTTCTTCTTTTAGGTTTAAATTGATTGGAGTTGCTTAAATCTCTGTTCTCGTCAAATAAGCCGCCCATCCGCTATTAAATATTTATTGGGTGGGCAACTAAGTCATTGCCGTTTTTGTTGACAGATTCACTCTATACTTTCTTTTGTTTTGTTAACGTGGCCAGAGCATCTAACCTATATTTTTTTCTTACTAAATGGGCTTCTATGTTAATTAGTAAAAAATTTTTTTGTTTAGTTCTTTAGTTTTGTTTTTATTCCAAGTTAAAAATGAAAGAACAGGACGTGCACTTCCGACACATTTTATTGTATTACTTCCGAAAAGGCAAGAACGCATCGCAAGCACAAAAGAAGTTATGTGCCGTATATGGAGATGAAGCCTTAAAAGAAAGGCAGTGTCGAAATTGGTTTGAAAGATTTCGTTCCGGTGATTTTCCACTGAAAAATTCACAACGATCTGGCCACCCAGTCGAAGTGGATGAAACCCATATCAAGGCCATTATCGTCGATTCAAATCGTCACAGCACAACACGAGATATTGCAGAGAAGCTCAATGTGTCGCATACATGCATTGAAAAAAAATTGGCATAACCCTTGGTTATGTCAAGAAACTTGATTTATGGATCCCTCACCAGTTAAAGGAAATTCATTTGACGCAACGGATTACCATCTGTGATTCGCCGCTACTGAAACGTAATGAGAATGATCCATTTCCGAGGAAGAGCCTAGTTACTGGCGACGAAAAGTGGATAGTTTATAACAATGTTACTCGCAAGAGATCATGGGTGAAGCAAAATCAACCAGCCCAAACAGTATGAAAAGCACAGATTCACCAAAAAAGAGTATGCTGTCAGTCAGGGGGGATCACAAAGGAATTTTGTATTTTGAACTCATGCCGCAGAACCAAACGATAAATTCAGATGTGTATGTTGAACAATTGGATAAACTGAAGGATGGAATTGAAGATAAGCGGCCGGCATTATCAAATCGGCGGAAGGGTGTTGTTTTCCATCATGATAACGCAAGGCCCCACACATCTTTGGTTACTCGGCAAAAATTATTGGAACTGGGTTGGGATGTTTTGTCACACCCACCATATAGCCCTGACCTTGCGCCTTCGGATTACCATTTGTTTCGTTCCATGCAAAACTCTAAATGGTCAAATTTGTAACAACGCGGATGATGTCGGATCACACCTAATTCAGTTTTTTAATAGCAAAGACCAGACATTTTACGAACTGGGAATTTTTACTCTGCCAGAACGATGGGAAAAGGTCATCGACAAGAACGGCCAATATCTAATTGAACAAAGTTATATTTTTGAACAAAAATTCCGAATTCGCCTTCTTATTTGAAATCGGCAATGACTTAGTTGCCAACCTAATAATTTTTTACTATCGAGAGGGCATTTAACGTCTTGCGCAGAATTTTTGTTTTAAAATTTACTAGAATTGTGGTTCTGGATTTGAGAATGCACCTGAGTTTTTTGGCTAAGCCACATATAATGGAATTCACTATTCTTTTAGACCAAGCGACCAGCCTCTTCAAACAACTCTTCACGCTCCACAAAACTTGCCAGCACGTTCCGCCGTCTCACAAGTGGGGTATGGCGATGCTTTTTTTAATAATAATACTAATTTTATTAAATTATTAATTTAATGATTATCGTTATTCTCTCTTTATCTTTTCATTATTCACTGCATACCTGCAGATTTTGGAAATTCCCCCACCCCTGCTGCAAGTGTGTAGTTCATATTTCGAAATTTACGCTCTACGATTTGTTAATTGAAATTATGCTTAGAATTAATGAAATTGAAAGCGAAAGCTTAAGTTAGGGAAATGCGATCGTACTTGCTTTTAAGTAGCTCAATTGAATTTAATACAACTGAAGTGGCTACAGCTCACTATGGTTAAACAACGCTCCAATATTCACATATAAGTTATTATTGCCTAAGCAATACTTTTTACTAATAAGTTTATGAAGTGCAGATATTTCTGCCTACTGGATGCCAATTTTAACTTTATGACACGTTTAACGAGGCATTTTGCAACTTGAATTGCCTGCATTATCTAGTGGACTGGCTTGGCTCTATTTAGACAACACGCCATAATTTTGGGCTGCAACGCGGTCGCAAGCTGATAGAGTTGAAGCAGGCATATAAATTCCCCCCCCCCAACCCTCCGATAAAATCTACCGCTTGGAATCATGATTATGTGCAACTCAGGTAATCTAACCACTGGAACGAAGCAGACACTGTGTAGGAGGCAATCAGGTTCAGTTAAGAATATGTTTTTTCGTTCTCTCCTGTTCTCCGAAATGAACGCGGCAAAAAAAGAACAACGAAATGATGATGATGATGAGGAGGAGGAGGAAAAGGAACTCAAAATTTCTTGTTTCATGGATGTAGCTTCATTTCTGCTAAAATCGGAGGTTGCTTTGATAGAAGATGGGGGGGGGTGGGTGAGGGTTGGGTGGGGTGGAGCGAGGGGNGGGGGGGGAAGTGGGTAAATACGTGTGAGATTGGAATGCTAATTGCTTAAATTAGCCGTTAGATTGTTGTGCAGGGAAATGAACGTCATGAGATCTCAATTAATGTCAAGCTGATCTAGAAATTGTAAACTTTTAAAATTGAAGAAAAGTGTTGGCAGAAATTAAATAGTCTCAACTTTCTAAACGGACTAGCGGAGTTGATAATGGGGTGGTGTTGGGAGTGGAGTTTGTGTTGGCGTTGATTGAGGCTAATGAATAAGTTATAGATAACTTACAAATGCGTTTGGACGAAGATATGTCCTCAAATCATGCAAACTTCGTTAAGCATCTGTTCAACAAGTTTGCTGAGCGCACAATACGCGCTGTAATGAGAAGCTATTGGTGTTATAATTAGCTAAAGCCTCTAACGAGGTTTTAACATGCGAAAACTTTCGATAAATGAAAAAAACTTGGAAAAGATTCGATTCATGTGAATTCATTTTGCTTTGTATCTTGTTTCTCCAAAGATCATACAAATACGCCAGGCAAAATTACGCTTCTTCCTTTGAATACACTGGAATATTTCCTTCCACTCCCCAAGAACTTAGTCACAACTTTTTATTCTGGTCACATTATCGAGCAAATTTAATTTTATATAATATTATTTCTCTTCTCTACATCAAATGATAATTTTTAGAGCGCAAATTAGGTGACAGATTCGTTTCCCATCAAAGTATGATAAGCTGCTCTTTCTCACGAGTTAACTTCAATTTCCTTATCTTTAACCATGTATAGAATGTCAACTTGATACGAGGAAGTTCTCTTCCGTCATTCCGTTTACTTCGTAAAAAATATATTTTTTTGAATGATTTATTCGTTGATTAAATAAAATAAATTATTTATTTATTGCGAATAGAATATTTCCTTTGCAGGGGTGAATCTTTTTAAGCATTATCTTGGGATGTGAGAATATTGTAATTATTTTTTTTTGAAAAAATCTATTTTGTCTGGAAATAGCCATCCGCCATCATATCGTTTCGATAATTACGTAGGATAAGACAGTTTTCAAAACTTGAGTGCAGAAATCTCAGAATTTGTAATGTTTCTTCTCATTCTCATACCACTGTGATGTTTGCCATCGTATATGGCCTGCTAAAAGTGGAGAAAATGTTTGAGAAATTTGAATTTCAAATAAAAAATCAGTCTAGAGCCTTTTTTCTTTTATTATTGAAAAAATATTCGATTGCACCCGGAATTTAAGGCTGTTTCTCATTTGCCTCTTTCTTGATTGTATTTTTTCTAATTACTCCTAAGTAATTAAATCTCGAACATTTGTTTTCTAACTGGTCTGTCCAACCTAAAATAGTTAGTTAAGTTAGTCAATTCTTAAAATTTACAATAATTTATATTTTCTTTCTTTCGCTACTAATTGCATAATTATTTTTAAAAAAAAGACATTTAGCCGCATCCATGTCCCTCTCACTAAATCATATGGGCAATTTGTTTACGGTAATAATAATAATAATACACGAAATTCTACCATTTCGGAAATTTATTTTTTAATTAGATTCTAAATTAATCCTAGCTATGGAAATAATTGTGTTTTTGTGTTTTTTCATCACTTTGTACCGCTAGGGAAAGTTAATGAAATTTAAACAAGGCAGCTATTTCCTTCGAGGTTATTTTATCATTTAATTTGCCTGTTAATTCGTCGTAGTCATAAACTTTCTGCAAAAATGTATTCATGTTCACTCCTTTGTTACAGTTCTTAGTTTATCATACCTAGTTTTAATTAAGTTAATTTGCATTGTTCTGAATCGATCAAAAAATTAAAAAAAAAACATAGCTTCCGTTAACGTGGAGTTAAAAATGGCATATTTCATATCTATCAAGCTTTTGAATTTCCTCGTTAAATTCTTTTCTCCGACAAATAAAAAATCAACCGTGCTGTTTCAATTAGAAAATTAATTTATTTATTCTCATTTCAGTCATTTTAATTTATGGATTTGATCGTATGTAAAATTCAGAGAATAACCGTTTTTGAGTTGCATTCTAGACTTAGTGTCAATGGCGTCTCAAGTGACCTCTTGTGGTCAAATTTGAGGCAAATCAACGCTATCTAATATTGTTATGGTACATAAACTATTGGAAGTTGAAATTTATCTTTACCGTAAATTCCGAATTTATATATTATAAGGAGGGAAATTTGCAATAGAGCTTCATACAGTAAACAGCCGTTAGCTGTCGATGGAAATTTACTTATTACTTATATCAAATGGCAGACGTTTTGATAATGACTTCAACCATTCAGTTGGCCTCGGGCTTCACAGAGGGAAGGTACATCAAAGTGAAAAAAGTCGAGACGGGGGGTGGGCGGGCGAGTGTTTCAAAGATGTAAAAGAGACAGACACAAAGGTAGAAAAAAGGTGAGATGAGTAATGTGGAAGTAGTCGAATATGACATACAGTGGTGTGATTGTAATTTGAGGTCAGAAGTCAACTGCCGGTTTATAGACTTTTTTGCCGTATGAGTATACATTGCCCAGCATGCACAACGTGGAGGTAAGTCTATCGCACACTTTTGTCAGTGAAAATAAATGCATTCTAGGGGTTCTTGCAATAAATCTAGCAGATTGGGTTTTATTTGTATTTTTTACAGAAGTGATAGAGCTTTTGTGCACAATAGGCTTTATTTAAGGTTTTGATAGTCCATTTTTGTACGGCAATGAGGATGAATGACTCGAACTCATTTGATTCGTCTTAGAGAATAGCCTGTATTAACCTAAATTGCCTGAACCATCTGTGTAAAGAGATTATGGCTTGCGCGCATTGTTCTCCTTAACGTTGGTAAAGGAATCTTGATGTAATGGCTGACAATTGTAATTCTTAAGGCCTTGGTAGTCCCATTGCATATCTTAAGTTAAAGTCAGGGTTAATTATCTACCATTTTTTATCACAGCATCACTTTGACACTCCATTTCGAAATGCAGACTTTATTAAGAGAAAAGTATATTCCATTTAGGAGTGGACGCCTTGAATCCTCAGTTACTATTCTATAAACAGTAAAGTCCTTAGCATTTATAAATGGAAAAAATGCCTCACTTTTCCCCAAATGACCAATTATTTCCCTCGAATTGAATATTGAATGCGGACTTAGTTAATTATTGTGCAATCTACCATCCTGTCGTTGCCAATTGGCCACCTACATGGTGGAAAAAAAAGAGTAACCTTTTGATTCTTGTAAACCCCAACGCCCATACATCCGCTCTCAAGGACAAGGTGCACTGTAAATTCAAACAAGCCGCCATCGCGCTAGTAATTATGAAAATGAATTTACTGCTATCTGCGCGCCATTAAAGAAAACAATAAAAAAAAATAAATCTTTTTATCTTTTTTTTATAAAAGTCCATTTTTAACTCTTGTTTTCTAGCCAATTGATTTCACAGTGGTTACTAGATTTGGTGAGCCTACGCATATTATAATAAGCGAAATAAAAATTTCCCTAAAATAAGTGAATTAGAATAATGCCTATAAGAGGTACACAATAGAAGATACAGATTAGTGAATCGTAAATTAAGTATATTTTCCGGTAAAAAAAAGTAAAGTAGATTTTTTTGGATCAAAGCGACAAAGCGCACTTATTTTTGAAGTGGTTAATCAATTAAAGGATTTAAATGACTAATTAAATAAAGTCCACTCGAAAAACTTTTGTTGTGGGAATGAAGTAGACAGTGAAATCAATTCTATGTTTAAAGCCATCAAGTGCGTTCAATTCCCTTACGTTATTAATAACCTGTCAATTTGGTATAAATCAATAACACTCTATATTGAACCCATTTCCAACTTTGTTTTGTGCATTGTTTCAGTAGTATGAAAATTATCGATTAGATCTTTACCCATAATGGACTATAAATAATTAGAGTGATGAAAAGTCGCAATTACCCATAACTACTAATTGGAATACTCTTTCACCCTCATAAAAGTTCCCATTTTGAAATAAATTGTCAAGTTGATGTAGTGACGAGAAAATGACAGACAAGCATCCCTGAATTTTCTGCAAGATATGACAAGGGATTGGAGTTTGCTGCTATAGATATATATGTTTTTATATGACCTACATTTGCTTCCCTCGTTTGTTATCCAGGCCTTATCAGGCCTACAGCTGTCAGCCATTCCATCTAGGCACTTGGCTTTGAGCGTAGCACCTCTGGCGAAAAGTAAATATGCAGAGGATAACATCAAGTCACACACGCGTAGAAGGACACATCCAAAAACCATGAAAGTTTGAGGAAATTCATCTTTCATAACTCGATTAATGTGATTTTGGCCATTTGGGGAGCCAGGCCATATGCTATTTTATGTTATTTTATTTTAATATTTGCAAATTTTTTCCCCCTTCGGAGATGAAGCAGACGGTTTGAGCCCGTTTTATTGACTGCAAGTCGCGTGGCAGACGCTGAAACTTTCAATTACTTGTGGTGGGCACAATCATATCAGATTGTCTGCTGCATTGTTATTGTGCACAAAAACGACATATTTATCTCCAAAATTTAACTAACCGACGTGTTTTCCAGCATATACTGCTGTCTGCTGTATTGCTGTTGAAGAACTAGATGTTTGATGTCTCAGCAAAATAGATCTGCTTCCTCTTTTAGTTTCTTTTTTTTCGAAACATAAATACACCACACTTTGGGTGACAAGTTTGTGAAATCGTTAGGATATGTAAATTGTTCTATTGTGGTTGTGTTTTTTGACGAGCTTTACAAACTCTAACCTATAAGCTTAAATAATTAACATTATGTGCACTGTCAACCTGGTTAAAACATTTTCTATCCTATCAGGGGATGCGCCTAACTACGATTTTCTTCCTACTTTCTGTCCTTTTTCCGGTTGGAAAACCTTTTGTTCTCTCATTTTGCTCACCTCCAAATTTTGACCACATAAACGCCCATTCCTAAATCTGAATCACTGTTGAGTCGGATTTGTGTGTGTGTCTGTGTAGTCACAGTTATAGGGCAAAATTTTTACCAAGTATCGGTTGATTTTCATTGCTTTGGGGGGGTATATTCAAGCTCTTATTCTTTGAACTTGCTACTGAACATGTCAATTTCCTAACAGTGAACTGTCTCTTATTCACTCCACATTTTAAGTGATGAAGTATGCAAAACATGCATCGACTTACTCCTATTAAATATACTCCCGCATAATTAGCAATTTACTCGGATCAAAATGTGATATTTATTGATCTCGAGCTAAATGTCTGAAATTTGACTTTCCGTCTGGGTTTAGTTTATCTAAGTACTACGCTGTCTAGACCAATAAACCAGACTCAATAAATGCCGTCATACGAGGGAAGAAAGAAATTGTTTACACTAATAAAATGAGTTAAATCGAATGCTAATTGAGCTTAGTCAAGGAGGTTCTAGACTAAATAGAAGGGGGGGGGGGAGAGTTGGAAGGTTTCCGCAGTGAGAGATCTTGTAGTAATCGTGATATGTGGTTGATTTAACATCCAGAAACCACAAAATTTAGTGTTTCTGTGTTCAGTTTTGACGCCTTCATAAACTTCACGTCGGAATTCGTAAAAATTACCTAAGTTGCCTATTGAGAGTACTAATTTGCAATTGTTTGAGGAAACAATGGTTAATGTTTTTTGAAATGCCAGAAATAATCAATTTCATTGTAACTATTTTCACGTCACCATCGTCATCAATTGAAAATATAACAAAAAAGATATGCTTTAAAGCGTCATCCTATTTTGGCAACTAGGCAACCAACCTGTATCAATTTAGAATGATGTTAAACAAATAATGGATATCTTTTGAGTTGAAAATGTGGTTATTTTGTATCCTATTTAAAAGATGATAGTAGAAGATATATATATATATATTTCACATGGCAGGCGTTCTGATAGATATCATTAGCCATTTAGCTGACTTCGGGCTTCACAGAGGGAAGGTTCATCAAAGTAGCAGAAATTCGAGGGGTGGTTAACAGAAGAGCGATTCACAGATGTAAGAGGCAGACAGACACAAAGGTAGAGAAAAAGGTAAGATGAGTACTGTTGAAGGGGCCGAATATGACAACGAGGGGGGTCATGGTAGTTTGAAGTCAGAAGTCAACTGCCGATTAATAGACTTTTTGCCGTATGAGTATTCGTTGCCCAGGATGCACCACGTGGAGGTAAGTCTATCGCACACACCTATATATATAAAGAAGGCTGTAATGATCATATCCTGATGTGGGGGCAAACTGGAAAGTAAGATCGAAGCTTGATTATGAAAATTAATTTATCAATTCGGTTTTGAGAAACTCTTGGTCCCACAGGTGTTTAAATAGGGATGTTTCGAATCTTCTGTATGAGTAACGTCCTTTGAAAAGAAGTTACCGATAAATGCATGTTTACATTCATGGTTTCAATAAATTTGCTTTATTGTGATTGAGAAATTTTGGCTTTATCAGTGGATTGAGCGCAGCATTTATTCGGACACACAGATTGAACAGCCGATATCTCAAACCTTCCTTTTTTTCTATAATACTTACACACCTTGAATTCGTCTTGAAAAAAATCTCTTTTATGTTTCTTTAGGCTCTGGGAGGTGATAGTCGTTTCAAAACCCATACTTCCCTTCCTCGCGGGGAAGATGTTCGTCAACTTCATCATCATCACCACCATCAACAAGGTCAAAGTTCATCCACTTCCCATCTTCAACGGGCTGGTACCTCCGATTCACCAGGTAAGTTCTCATTATAAGTAGGCATTGGAACCCAATAGTATTTTAAGAGTCACTTACCGACTTGATTTTAGTTAATAAATCCGCGCTTTTAGGCCTCTTTTAATGTCACATAATGTGTTCATTCTCCCTTTGACCCAATTTCGTTTAAGATGGATTAGTTTGTAAGGGTCTAATTCGCTTTTGCCCAACTTTCTATCTCCAAGAGATCAGATTATTGATTTTGCGGCATTCTTGGCAGTTATTTCTTAAGATTGCCTATTTCTATAGTTGATTCGACATTTCCTCAAATTTTCCGCAATTATGACCCTTTTAGGACGTCTTTTCACGGTTTATGATATTTTCATCTTAAATTCTATTATCTTAGGCCATTAGAGAACGAGACAGAGTTAATTATATCATAGTGGTTTACAGCTGTGAGAGAGAATTTATTTAAATTAAACAGGAAATTTTTTATCAGTTGCTTCGTATTGCGCCTAAAAATTTTAATTTAGGCAGATTTCAAAATATCCTGAAAATAATCAGGAATTGTATTCATTAATGACAATTTTTTTCAAGGTTGGTAATAGGCTGACTCTGGAGTAACTTCCCAATAGAGATGCTGCCAATCACAATCATTAATTTTTAGCTTCCCTCTTCTTAAGATTTATTGATTTTTGTTTTTGCGTCTTGTTTACTGCAAGAATAGGATTCTTCTCCCATGGTAGCAAATGTACTTTATTTGCCATCTGTCTGCATAAAAAAAGATTTACCCTTTGTCTATTTGCATCAGTGTAGATAATCTTCACTTTAAGTGGTCGCATAACGCCTGTCTGTCTGCTTTGATTTAAAGTAGATGAGAATAAACTTCCCCTTTCTAAACACATGATTGGAATTATAGTTATTTGAAGATTTAGGGAATAGAAAATGTCCTTCTTGGCTTATTAATCAAATGTGCAGGCCCACTTTACAACTCGAATGTTTGACTTCCAAGTTTTTTGCAATTCCTACTATTTTAGTTGTTTTATTTGCAACTTCAAGCCGTAAAAATCGATCTAATTGATGTTTCGTAAACAAATTTGGTTTTTGTTGTGCATAAATTATGACATTTGAATTTGCAGACTGTTCGGCCTAGTTCCAACCTGTAATTCTGTAGTTTTCTGTAAACTTTATTCTCGATGAGTTGATGTGCAAACCCTCGTATTTTGCCAACAACTCGATGTCTTTTAGAGCATTCTTCCGATTGATAAATCCTTGAAAGAGAGTTTATTTTTAAATGCCCCATGAGTAGTTTATACTTCTCTCAATTTTAACTAAATGCATCGTTAAGACCCAAAGGGCCAAATTGTCGATTCTAATGTGCAATAGAAAATTTCTGGGTTTATCTTGAAGGCGTTTTAAATGCCTGGTTAATGTGATATTTATGAATACTTCATAATTTGTCTTAATTAGAAAAAACAACATTCGTCTACCAGTTTATCGATTACTTAACAACATACTTTATAATGAATATTTCGATTTTTTGGCTAATAAATGAAGCGTATTGAACAGTGTCTTCTTTCAGGGGTTCTAGTTCTATTTGATCTACTTATTTTGTTCAATCGTTTAAGGGCAAAACAAAAACCCACTTTTCCATATGAATTGCTTGACAGCGGTTCAGCTAAAATAAAATAATATATTTTTTTGGCTTGTTTTTTATTGTTATTTCGCATAGCTCAACTTGTACAGCCCCGCAATCAAAATCTGATTTTATCTCTCGAACTGCGTCAACATGTCTGTGGTCTTTTGGTAAAATGAATAATTTATATTGGCATTTCATTTATTAATTTAAAATAAAAATAACATCTTGCTTTGAAAGCATAAATGAAGTAATTTTTTAACCTCTTATTGAAGATAGAAATGTCAACCGAGGCGTTTGCTTGTCAATAAGAAATATGCTGTCATTTTGTGATTGAAATAAGTGGAATTGAATCTTTCCTCTCAGACACATCAATTTCTCATTGGGTTTGTTTAAATTTGACCTATGTTCCATTTCTCTCTCCCTCCCCCCCTTATGTCTTGATACATGACAAATACTAGGAAGGTTGCCCTTAGTTTCATTAACAGTTGTAAGAAATTTTTGACCAAATTTTTCTTCCATTTGCATAATTCGCACATTTTCTAAATTTGTATTGATTTTTAATGATCTCAATTACATTGTTCCTAAATTGGGTGCTCTCCATCACTGTATCAATTCAGTGTACCTTTAATGACACGAAAGATAAATTCAAGATTGCGATTTTATTACCTCGGCATTTGATTTTTTTACACTCTGTTTTGTTTTTTTTTGTTTTTATGGTGTCGCTTGTGCTTTTTCTTCATCTCATTTCGATCCAATTTTGTGATTTTGTGTGAACCAACTTAAAAGCTTCGTGCCAATGTTGCGTTCATCATTAATAATACAGTGTCATTTCATGCTAAGATCCATTGAGTTTCCATATTTCTCCATAAAAATTCCATTTTTTACCAATAATTCAACATTTTATGCACAATCGTGATTGACATGCAATCGTTTTCTTTCACAAAGCTGGTGACTCGATATATATATTTATTTATTTATTTCAAATGGCAGGCTTTAAGATATTTATCATTAGCCCTTAATCTTTGACTTCAGCTTCCCCCAAGAGGGGGGGGGGGTACATTTATAGCAGTTAATTAATAGCAGTTCATTAGCAGTCTTCTTGCTTCCCAGTATCTTTGGCTTTCCGTCCTTGTCTTTAGAGTTGGACACCGAATCAGGTGGGTCTTCTCCATTTCCTCATGTAGGTTACATAGAGGGCATGTGGGTTGAGTGTATACTCCCAATCTGTGAAGGTGTTTTGCCAAGTAATCGTGTCCGGTACGTAGTCTAA
>UZAE01014008.1:0-17435 GCA_900617975.1 Rodentolepis nana | reverse complement strand
GGGGGGGGGGAGGGCGGGGCGTCCTTTGATCAGCCAAAATCAGGGCCGTTTTAAATAATTTATTTCCCAGGCTTCAGAAAGAAACAGTTAGAAAATAAATGTGAGAAATGGGTATTGGCCTCTTCTTATCAATGGTTAGAAAATATATACGATTGACATAGGTCTAATTGACGCCAAATTGCCCACTGTTCATAATAAAGAATAGAGTTAAAGAGCAAACGGAGGGTGATATTCGACATTTAAAACTCGCGAAATTGAGAATTCTTATCATGATTAGTAAAGTGGCAGTCCCAACACCCTTAAGGTACGTGGGAATATTACTATGGATTGGAGACTGTATAGTGACCAATTACGTTAGAAAGCAACCTTTCCTGGGTGGACGACAATATTTAAATGAATTTTTACGATCACTCGTTGTAGCCCTCATTCACTGATATCGAAAGAAATCTTACACCACTTTCCAAATGTTTTAACATGAAGGACAGTAGCCCCATCTCCGCAATTTTTTCGACTCAAAATGTATTTTTTGGCTTCTTATCAGATATGGATTGCTATCTCAAGGTTTGACAGTTTTGATAACTTCATTACCCTAATTACACTGCTTGCTCTGCCCTGTTGAAGGAAATGCTCGATTTCTTCCCAATTTCATCTTCCATAGGAACTGTAATCAATTGTTCTCTTTCCCTTTGGCAACAATGACGTCATTCTCCCGCCACTGAAGTATCTCAGAAATGTTGTGAGAGGAACTATTTGAAATTCTTTTTTAAAATCACTTTCATTGTCACGTCAATATAGAGATAACTAGGAGATCACCTCGATTTCAAGGAATATTCATTATTTCTGTTTAAAAACCAAGAGCTCAATCGAGTGAACTCTGTGGCTGTTGTACTTAAAATCATCTTGATACAGAGATTGAAATTTCTTATTATTCTGATGTGATATTTATTACGTCTTCTGCTTATGTTCAGTGCTTCAGCTTAGAAAAGGAATGGCGCGTATCTGTGAGTCTAACATTGAAGGTGAAATCCAAATGGCTTTAATTTTAACTCTTACACTGACTTTTGAAGATACAATTGTCCATGATGTACTCTTGATTGAAAATTAATTCGGTCACGCATCATGAGACGCAAATCGTCAATAGCCAGGATGACGTCAAAAATCTCCGCCATCTGCTTATTTATCTTCATTGTAATTACACACGGATCAAATGTTTCCTTTCCGCACCTAGTTTCAACGTTGAGTCGCAAAGCTATTTCAAGGAAGCTGGACTTGATCTTGTAATCTGACTGTTACTACGGTAGTCATCTTCGACAGATTCTTCTACCTCGGCTCTTATCTTCAACACATACTAACCAATTCCTGCATTCACTTCACCCAGGCAGTTGCCGTAGCAATATAACCTGTTTTTATTCGAAAAATAGTCCCGTCACTTAATTGGCTACTGCATTTGCGACCCCCTTAACAAATCTTTACTACTCGTCGTTAAGTCGTATTCTACACCGTCTTTGTCTCCTTACCTCTTAACTTAATTTTTTTCAATTGCATTTTAGACTAGTTCTAATAAGATTAATGGGAATAAGTCCAGCTGATTAATTACCATTTATGTTGATCTCAAATTATTTAATTGTCAAATCGATATTTAAGCCACTAATGTGGTAACCGAGTTTGTCTAGACACGATAAATCACATGATAATCGCCCGAGTAAACAGAATTCTATGCGTTGATGACAATGTGCTTAGTTTTGTACTTTTCCTTCAAGATGACTAAGTGAAGAACTTTTAAAACGAAATGCGATTATTTCACCTCTCGTATTAGTTAAAGTTGCATATTTGAAGGGGATTTCAGCTAAACGAAATTTTAATTAGGCTGAGTCGAATATGGCTTCACTCGAATGCACTAGTTTATCAAATATTAGATCTCTACGTCCCCAACTAAAAATGTAGATCCACCGCATCATCAATTATCCATGTAATTATTGTCTAATTTGGTTGACAATTTCTTATATGTTTTACCCAACGTAAATAAATCGATTTATGTCATTCCATGAGGCCTACATTTATAACAGCTCTCTCATTAATTAGGGTTTCACTGATATTTCCCTATTTAATGCATATATTATTCAAACTTCTCTCTTTTAACATCATATATATATATATATATATATATATATATAACATTCGATCACGGACTTTCACATGTTCCTTTAATAACAGAGCGCCATATTTGGTATAAACGGAGATTTGAAGTATAGTATCTTTCGACCTAACATTTTAAATATTTCCTTTACAGTATGGTAATCTCTTATATGTTTATCGTTCCCAATAGCTACCCAGATTCCATATTATTAGTGATTTTTCGGAATTCTTAGAACCTTTGATTCATACGATTGCCTCTTCATCCGTTCAAGAACCTCGTCCCTATTTGATAGATTTCAAAGTTATTTATTTTTATTTCCTAAGAGAGGTCGTCTAACTACATAATCAAGTTCTTTCTACTAATAGCTATGATAATTGTCATTTGATTAACGCTAGCACGCTCTAATTCTGAAAATTCATGCTGCGTTTTTATATATAAGACTTTCGCCATAGAAATGTATTTTAAAAACCAATACACTATTGCAACAGGCATATTTAACTATCCGGATATATTTCTCTTTCAACGCACATTAATTAAATCAAGTATTAATGGCTGGGAAACATAGTTTACGAAAATACCAACTTATGTAGTAGACTTCCCATTCTACTGGTAGTTATAGTATCGAACAGAATTCGGGCGCTCCACTTTCTTAAGTCAGATCCATGAGTGCGCGGTTTTAAATTAAATTTGTTTATATTGAAACCAGAAAATGAAAAAATGTCACAACACAATGGAGTATATGTGTAACACGCATTTGCAATAACACCTAGTATAAAAGCAAGCTTGCGCGCATCTACCACACGAATTTTCTCACAAAATACCCCTTACGTGCTTTGATCTTCCGACTCGCGTGAAAAGGTTAGCTCGAGATTTAATCTCCTCTTTCCTTCCAAATTCTACTAGTGAGGGGCTTAACAGAATACCTCAACGCTTTGAGAGAATTCCTCAAGTGAAAATGACCTCCCCCCTTGACAGATTTATAGAGCTCTTTGACATCACTTCGTTTAATTCCTTCCATTTTTTGTTTCATTATGATCATGAAAAGAAAAGGAATTGGCGCCAGGAATGAAATGAAATGGTAGTAATCTTTCGTGCTGTTCTCGCTGATTGAACTTGGGAATCTCCAAAAAAATGCAAGCTAAGTATTAGCTTCATTAATTAAGTAAAAGTACCCATGAAGAATGCGTGATGAATTATGAATGTCTGTATTCGGATGACAACGCTTACCCCCGCAAGGCAAAGAAGTTTTACGCTTAACACCACATTAATCTGCTTGTTCTCCCAAAAGAACCAATTTGCTCGTGGTTACAGCGTTTTCAATTTGCGTACTTGCAATCGTGGGTGGCGCTTGACAAAATTCCGGGGGATGGAAACGAGAACAAAGAAAACATACAGAATGTTTCATTCCAGTTACGTCTAAACGCCTAATTTCTCATGCCTGATAAACTACGCATCATCACTCCATAAGTCGTTAACTTATTTATTTAAAAAGAGGCCTGATTGAAAAGTCTCGACTTACTTATGCCATGGATTTGAGAATCAATTTAGAATTTTGATTCCGGTCCTGTTGAACAAATGGTCGTATCAAAGGCTCGATTGGGATAAGAAGTTATCAATTTAATTCATGAATGAAGACATAGAAACAGACCAGCTGTTTACCTTTCAAATATACTTACTATTCTAAATTCTCCCTTTTAGTATCAAAACGTATTTTTTGGTCATAGTATTGAATTATCATGTTGGCAATTTGTGAATTTATTTAATTCAATAGTCAGTCATTACAGCTGTGGAAAATAACCTGATTGGTTAGTTGATAGCTGCAACCAGAAATATCGACCATCAATTGAAGATCGATAAATCGTTAGCAGGAAAAAGTAAAATGCTGAAAACGAAGGTGGCTGACGCCCTAATGAGTGCCATTTTAAATGGAGAAAGAGGAGGGTTTGCATTGAAAATCTAATCATTTTAACCACTTTTCTTTTCTCATTAATTTTTCAACTGCTGAAGTGGTGGAAAAAATAGGCATCATGGGCATAATTGATGGAGCCAAAAAACGTCTATTATTAAACCATCCTCGTTCTCTACCTCTTTTCTATTCTTAACTAGGTGTTGAAAAAATTGCCCCTGAAGGTAATTATTTAAGAATTTTGTCCGTCACATTTGCTTTCAAATGAAGTAGATTGCACTTACCAGTCGAACAAAACTGCATAATATCAATAAAAGATTAATTCCGAAACAACTAAGTGGGCCAATTTCACCACTTCAGTTAACCATAGGATTTTCTTAAGCATGCTGGATTTTTTGAAAACGGAAGATAATCACAGTTAGATACGAGCAGTTTATTAGCACTTATTTTAAGGAAAAAAGAAGTTGGCTTGATACACACTATCTGAAAGAAGAGAGTTCGAAATTTTACCAAGAAACAACATTTACGTCATGACTTTCCTTAAAATTCTCCCCACTATCTTGAATTCCCATGTACGTGTTATAGTTCGCCTGGGTGGCTGTTGCCGTTTCACTAATTAAGTGACATCTAACGCTGTGGACATTTTGTTGCTTAAATGAAATGCTGCGAAATTTATAACAATTCCGATTCTGCTTGAATTTCTATTCGTCTAAAAGAACTATAGAAGTTTGAATTCATAGAAAGTATAAGTTTTTTGAAGTAGTTAATACGGTTTCCTCCGTATTAACGGATTGATTGATTTATTCCGTTCGAATAAGATAAACAAAAAACTTTGAATTCTTTCTCACTTAATCGATTAATCTGCGAGTTAAATTAGTGCAACCTACTGAATCGATAAGCCTTATGACACGAAAATGAAATTATCAATTTTTGGTAATAAGCATTTTCGGTTGTTATTTGACAAAGGCATAGTAAATCTCATTTGCTTCCCCAATAAATGCCATCCATTTCATAAACACCAAAAACGAAAGTTTCTTGCTTATGAAATAATCATTTTTACTCACCAAATAACCGGGAAAATATTTGCAGTATATGATGGAGTTTTAACTATCCCCCTTATGGTCCTATCATCACTTGAGCCAATAAAATGGTCATATAGTAAAGTCGACATATTTATTTACCGGCAGTGTGTGTGAGCGATTTGGTGATAATTCGGATAAGTTTTATTATCCCAGGGGTCAAATGGTTATGGGGTGAAAAATGCAGATAGCAAAACCCCACAAGTTGTTTACTTAACCTCACTTGCCCTTAACCATGTGTATTTTTCAAATAAATTAAAAATAAAGCGTTAATCTGGCAGAAGTCCAGCTTACTTCGCATATTCTTATTACGAAAAGACATCTTCATGCTAACTTATTTTTGGACGAAGATTTGATTTAGTAATGATAGCAATAAAAGTTTATCAGCATGCACTTTAGAGATTTTAAAAC
This sequence comes from Rodentolepis nana, assembly GCA_900617975.1. Taxonomy (NCBI): domain Eukaryota; kingdom Metazoa; phylum Platyhelminthes; class Cestoda; order Cyclophyllidea; family Hymenolepididae; genus Rodentolepis; species Rodentolepis nana. The sequence goes on along the minus strand of UZAE01014008.1, from coordinate 11,902 downwards.
GACTCCCTTCCTACTTTCGTTTTGACTTCCAATATGACAACGTAATCAGTTAATTTATTTCAGAATCGTACCGATATTCAAATTTAAGGATTTCTGTTAGACTGAAGAGAGAGAAAGCGCTTTGAGAGACCTTATAATGACCTCTCAACTTACAATTTGTTTTACTGGCTTAACTTGTATCGTTTAGTTCTTAAGTTCTTACCCATGGCCATAATTTCTCCTTGTTTTGTATAACTGCTTTGATTTGAAACAATTATACGAAGGTACACAAACTAAAACGAGTGGTTACAGAACAAATTATCCCTTTTACGCATTTATTCGAGGCGAAATGTATAAGCAGAGAGGCTACGTAATTGATGACGCTACTCACAATATTTAAATTCGATTACGAAACTTTATGCCTACTTAATTTAAATAAGTAAATTAGGAGTCTTTGAATTGGTCTTAGCAAAACTCCACTATTCGAGACTTGAAGAAAAGATAGTTGAAAATGTCAGCTTATCGAATAAATTCAGCTGATAAAACGGTATTTTAGCCATTCTATGTTGTTCCATTGAGAACCATGTTAGAGTTATACTCTCAAGACAAGTTGGTGAAAATGTTCTAAGGTTAGGAGTTTAAGGTGAGTAGGTTCAAATTAGTAATATTTTGTGCAGTACATGAACTCTTGATTAAGGAATAAAGAATACAATATGAAGATATATCTTGGATTGGGTCTGCATTTTGAATTTGAAAAAAAAAAACATTCCAACAATAAAACTTTAAGTCCTTTCCGTTTTTGCTCCTGAATCCCAGTAAATACTGGATACGGAATCTCCCGTTAAATATCCTACGTAGATTTGCCCAGAACAACCTTTAAAAGTACAATTATATTCAACTTATCAAGGTGACGCCCGGTTATAAATTGTTCATAACAAGTACCACAAAACCAACGATTCATCTAAAAGGATTTTCATGAATTGTTTCTGGGAAAAAGAATGCATCGTAATGTTGATTAATTAGAATAAATATTCTAAAACCATTTACCGATAATAATAGTTCCTAGGACGAGACAATGACTATGAGATAGTGTATGCTCCCAATGCATAGATATTGCCCAAGTACATCGTTTTGTGTAATTAACTGCAATGACGCAAAATATTCAGTCATGCCAGGGACGAGAACCAGTGCCTTCTACGTGGCATGGTCGCTGAAAGGCAAACACCCATCATTCCAAACTCTCCACCCTCTTCTCTACTCTCCTCTCCTCATTTACAGCTACTACTACTCCATCAACTGTAACTTCTGACATAGGCATCCACCCCATTTCCCCACTGTCACTGCCATTATTATTATTATTATTACTATATCAAATGGCAGGCGTCTTGATTGTTATCATTAGCCCTTTAGTTGACTTCAGGCTTCACAGAGAGGAAGGTACATCAAATTGAAAAAAAGTCGAGAGGGGTGGGGGAACAGAAGTGTGTTTCAAAGATGTAAAAGAGACAGACAAATAGGTAGAAAAAAGGTGGGGTGAGTTCTATGGAAGTAGTCTACTATGACATATAGTGAGGTAATGGTAGATTAAAGTGAGAAGTCAACTGCAAGCCTCAGGGTGCACCACGTGAAGGTAAGTCTATCGCACACCCCCTGCCACCGCCATTGCTCCCCAGAGGTTGTATGGGATTGTGAGAAGTTGTGGAGTATTAGAAGAATAAGGTGGGCGGAGAGGTGGAGGAAGCTGCTGATTTGAGATGTGAGTGTGTGTGGGTGTTGGTGTTGGTGTTTTTCGTAGGTTAAATATTTAAAATCTGTTTTATCGCCCATGGGCGCTTATTTGGGTGGCAGGTTATGTGATTCCACAAGTAATTTCAATGAAGAGAGAGAGAGATTGGCAATTGTCAGTTCACCAAAATTTTTCCATGCCTTTTGCCGTCAGCAATAAGTTGAATCTGCCAATGCCCATAGTTCAAGGCTACAGAGCATATGCTTCGTCTCAGTGAGTGAACAATTAGTGTCCCACAGGCAGTATTTAAAGAACCTATCAGATCTACTCCAAGGTTCACGCTCTATCGAGTATCTTGTCGCAATAAAAATGGAGCTTGCTAGAAAGTCAGCAGCCTAGTCAGAGCCTGTCTTCAAGCTAGCTAGCATGTATGCAGATCATAAATGTTTGTTTCAAATGGCAGGCGTTATGATAGGTATCATTAACCATTTAGCTGACTTCGGGCTTCACAGAAGGAAGGTTCATCAAAGTAGCAGAAATTCGAGGGGTGGGGATCAGAAGAGCGATTCACAGATGTAAAAGAGCCAGACAGACACAATGGTAGAGAAAACGGTAAGATAAGTACTGTAGAAGGGGTCGAATATGACAAGCAGTTGGGCCATGGTAGTTTGAAGCGAGAAGTCAACTGCCGGTTAATAGACTTTTTTGCCGTATAAGTATACGTTGCCCAGGGTGCACCACGTGGAGGTAAGTCTATCGCACACCCCTTAAAGGCCACTCCGCGAACGGGAATTGAACCCGGGTCTTCCGCGTGACAAGCGGAGATACTCACCACCATACTATCGCGGAGGACTTCGGATCATAAATGAAAAGTGATGAAATTTAGCCATTGCCTAGAGATCAGGTATTACTGATCTCTTCATATTCCTTGCCATAAGCAGATGCTCACTTTTCCATGTCCTTCGTATTTTTTTGGTGTGTTTTATGAGGCTTATTTCTTTTGCAACATTCTTTTCCTATTTCTTACCTTTATGACGTTAATGGGTAAAGACCTAATTAGCCCAATCTTCCTGCAAAGTCCTGATCCATTCCGGGAATCGGTTGATGTAATATATGGGGAATCATTTCATTTCCATGTGGAGGCTTATTGAAAATATCTATTAATTGATCTCTCACTCTTCCACTCTCTCGTACTGATCAATTTCACCTACTCCACAGCAATATGCAACTGGACAATAGAATATGGCAACATAAACATTGACACTTGACAATTTGAACTTTTAAATTTCATTCTTAGTTTACTGATTAAAGAGTTTGGTTTTTTAGTAGTTTGAGACGAAAAAATACACCTGTGCTTCATGATATTTTTGACAAATAAAGTTGCCACTTAGTGAATACACAAACCGAGATACATAGAACATTTAAAGGGCATAATTAAGTAAAACTGAACTTGGAGTTCTGTAATTACTTCGTGTGGCAAGGTGAGTACATTTGAATCCGAGGATCTTTACCTTTTAATTAAATAAAAAAAGCGTAGATTTTTCAAATCCGCTATAAAATAAGGAATGGCCTCTAAAATATGCAACAGAATCAGCCGGCATAATTAAATATAAATAAATTTCGCTCCAATTTAGATTTCAGTCATCTTGTCATGCTATAATTTATGCAAGAATATTTAAACGGTACTTAACGCCTTTAAATCCATATTAGACAAGGAACAAAACAATAAACTATTGATTATTGGTCCCCCCCACCCCAGTAATATAAAAAATTGATCATACCATACGACCTCCTTTGTCATACTTAGAAGTTTCTTTAATTCTAAAACATCTGCGTTTTCAAACATTCTAGACATGCTATGTATTTACCCGGGTTGTGGTTAATAGCACATTAATAGTCTTGCACAATAATAATAATCTTTTCAATTGAAGCAGAAAATCCATTAATGTCGCCAAACATATCACATAAACTTTTTTGGCTTCCTAAAGTTCAGTCTCACCTTAGTAGGTGGACAACATTTTCAGACAAATGTTTTTTGAATCTACGCGGGCTTGTCTGCTTAGTCAACTATAACCCACTTGAGAAATTAAAGGCTGCTTAATTGGTTACCGAGCGTTATTAAGTACCAGGAAAACATTATCAAGTTTTGCTATTTAATTAAGTGCTGATGTTCTTAGAATTACGTGCGACTTATTTTTCAAATTATAAATGCGTGACTTTTGGCCTAAAAGTCTACTTCTTATTCGTCACCTGACCAAAACACAATACGATTGGAGAATAGAGGGGGGAGGGGTGGGGGAGGCGGGGGGGAGGNGGGGGGGGGAGGGGTGTATTACTGCCCACCTTCCTTTCCACGCTACACTTCCATCCCAACTGCTCCATTGGCCCACATAGCGGCTTGCTGACCGCACCCTAAGTTGAGGAATCAGCCGTATTCGAATTGGGTGAGGCCAATAGTTTAGCCTAACCAATGAGCACATAGAGGCTTTTATTTGTGTAAACGCAGTAATGAACAGACAAAACCAATGAAAGAGGTACTTTTGTTGTGAATACGCCCTTCGGTCTTAGCTTCTTATCTTCCATCTGTGGATTCGGCGCCACGTTATGACATTTTATCGCTTTTGCCAAACGAATAGTTGTCTTTCGGACGAGGAAATTATGGTGCGTGCAATTATATCCCGTATTGCAGTTTCCATCCTCATAGTGATTTTTTTTTAATTTTAATATTTTTAATAATACTGATTTAAATTTTATCAGATCATTTAGAGCTATTGCCTTTCGCATAGTTAAATAGTCCCACCAATGGTCTCGAACCCAATGCCATAAATCCCATTTTCAAGAAGTGAAAAGTCATTCCAATATTTTCTGAAATTCACTGGAATTTTAAGTGTTTCATATTATGCTCATATATTTAACTTAATTTTTCTGACTGATATCCAACTTTTACCTGATTGGTCGCTTGTGTATAAATATTTGGAAAATTATGAGACTAATTCACTCTGAAATATACTTTGTAACAAAGCCGTCCTATCAGAAAGAATAAGCATTCGTATTAACTAAAAATAAACCAAATTTTGATGGCTAAATTTTACCTCGTAGAATTGATTCTAATAACTTACTGAAGGCACGATTTTGTCATGAAACGGTGGAGGTTTTCAACTAATATTTAATTAGTGGATAAGAGAATGAAATTTGAAGAGTTCGCTCCAGAGACGCAACGATCATTTCCTGAGTTTAATTGAAAATAAGCCTCCATTTTATATATTTCATTACGTTTCCTTGACTTGTCAAAAAATTTAGTGGATAACTGGATGAAAGTTACACCAGTTATCAATTTTCTAGGAAAGGAAATGGCGTCAGTATGTATCTCTGCATTAAAACAAAACAGACTTATATGAAAAGATTGACGACATTATTTTAATATTGCTCATAACGAAAGGCAGTACAATTCTTCCAGTCAATTTGTGGATTATTCAAATTTGCGAATAGATTCAAGTCTCAAAGTGTAGTGAATATTTGATAGGGTTTTGAAAGCATCTACTCTAAAGAGGGTAACTTATTCAAATTATTCAACATTTATTTAAAATAATTTGAAATAATGACATTTAAAAAAACAAAATCTTTTGCTAGGGAGTGCCCAAATTATTGACATTTATTGCAATGACGTCTGTGTTTTATGAAGCAAGTTGTCAGTTAATGCGAAATCTAGTAATTAAATATCTTAGTTAAAATTTCTTTCGTCTTCAGGTGATTAATTTGCTCTACTGTGGAAATAAAAATTGTTACCATTCAAGAGCCGTTTTTGCACTTTGTCGTTCCACAAAAGAGCTTTGTTTCATGTTGACAAATTTAAAAGGTTAGATGAAAATGAGGAATAAATTCAAATTTTACATTTTTTCAATTTAGGCCGCTCACAATCTAACCCCGCGCCAACTGGAAGGTAAATCAAACTCTTGCTTATACTTCCAACCAATTAAATATTTAAATAGTTAAAATAAAGGAAATAGGAAGGAAACTACTTGGTAGCATTAAAAGCGACTTACTTCATTGGAAATCTTGGGTCATAAAGTTAGCTTGTTTTTAGTCTTGTTGTATCACAACCAAAATTCGTTATAGTGATTGTTAAGATAATATTTAGGGCTCCTGAGAACTAAATGACCAATAAAATAATTTTAGAGGCCGTTTCTTCCAACTTGTTTTCCTCTCTCGACTGTTTGATAGAATTCGGTCAAATTCGAATACAGTGGATCTCACTTGAGCTCTCCTTAAAATCGAATACCTTGATGGTCACTAAGCTTCTTTAACTTTATTTATTACCTACCTATTACATGGTTGGCAATTGCCTAAAAAAAATTGCGGTAGAAACTACCTAGCATGCTTTTTTCGTAATTAAGAACTCCGAGATATTTTCAACTGTTTCGATGCAGACGGAAACGGTACAATAAGCAAAGAAGAGTTCTCCAAAATTCTCAGTGTTGTCAGTTTAAATCCCTCCACTGTACAAATTGAACTGCTCATGAGCCAAGTGGATATAAATGGTTAGTTTAAATTAAACAAGCATGTAATCCATTGGATACCAAAAATAAATGCCTCCATTGGTTTATCGATTTTTCATTTAGGTGATGGTCAAATAGCTTTTGACGAATTCGTCGAGTGTTTCGGCGCTAATGAACTGACTTCCGCTCCCGATGTTACAACTTTACAGGAAACTTTCCGAGTTTTTGACAAGGTAAAATGATTAAATTTCTGCATTTATTTGAACTAATATCTGGAGTTAGTCACCAATTGTTAGACAGTGTTTCAAAGCAAAGCGCATGTTTCACACCTAAAGAATATTTTCATCAAATATGTTCAACCTTGTCCTTAACAATAAATGTTTCATATCTTTCCTCCTCTCCATGTTTAATCCAACCTTTTTTCACAGCGTGTTCATTTATAGCAAAAAAATTTATTCTGGTGTATTTATTTAATTTTCTTTAAATCTTGAGTAGTTCTGTTGCAATCGATTCGTTTTCAGCATTTTAAAAATCTATAATGCTATTCGGAATACGCATTTTTGAAGCCTCGATGATAATAAGCGGACATTTCGTGGCGGTAAAGCATCCGTATTTAAGAAAATATAGGTTATGAAATATTTTTTCAAATGGCAGGCCTTATGATATTCATCATTGGCCCTTAAACTTTGACTTCAGCTTTCCCCATGGGTGGGGGGTACATATATAGCAGTTAATTAATAGCGGTTCATTAGCTGTCTTCTTGCTTCCTAGTATCTCTGGCTTTCCGTAGTTGTCTTTAGGGCTGGACACCGAATCAGGTGGGCCTTCTTCATTTCCTCCTGTAGGTCACATAGGGGGCATGTTGGTTGAGTGTATACTCCCAATCTGTGATGGTGTTTTGCCAGGCAATCGTGTCCGGTACGTAGTCTAAACTCATCAACGGCTTCGTTTCTTGCCACTGTCCACTGTTTCTCCCTGATTAAGGTTTTCATTGGATGGAAAGACATCGGCCGGTCGTGTCATCAAATATGTGTAAAGAGAAGTGGGTTAAATTACTATGGGAGCTAATCTTGGTAAAGTGAAGTTTGGTTTATGACTGCTCAAATTATGCCCCTGTTTATTATACATGCCTATATTTCAGGTTGTTTTGATAGCTACTTCATCCAGAGCTTACTAGCCAAATTGTTAAGTTAATTGGGCGGACACCCGCTTTGAATATACTTGATATCCTAATTACAAAGTTTGCAGGTTGATTCTAACTTAACCATAACATTATAGAGTTGATTAAATGTCATTCAAGGTGAACCCAATTCTATGGGTTATTTCATCCAAGATCCCCACTTATTGTGCTGGTTGGTACTAAAGGGTATCGGAGACGTGGCTATTACCGTCCACATTTTGATATTTAGTGGTTTAGCGTTAATCTAATTTAGGTTCAGGAAACACTGATCACCTGCCCACACTTAAGATCATGTTTGGAAAATGCCCATTTTATACTGTCTGCTCAATTTAGAAAAAAATATTCCCTTACCTTTATCAAACACAAACTTCCCAGTAATTTGGCCTTAGATGTCCTTACATTTAAGTGTAAACTTTTATATCATTGGTTTTATTATTGTCATATTATTCACCATGATTGTGAAATCGGGATTAATCACATTTGAATAAACAATAAACATGGTTTATATCTCAGTTCTTTCTTGCTCTGAATTTTGCTTAATGACAATTTATTATTCAGGATAATGATGGTTATATAACATCCGCCGAACTTCAAACTGTGCTTCAACAGATGGGTCTGGAAGTTACCGGTATGTTCAATGAACTTAATTTTCTCAATATTTCGATCATTCTGATTAGCTGAAGGTCATTCGCTAAACACCCTTAAATTAAAGATGCCTTTTGGCATAAAGCTAGCAGATAAAATGTTTTTTTTCTTCTTTCATTTTATGTCTTTTGGCTCATATTTTAACCAAACCAATAGACTATAAAATTTAAACTGCCAAACGAAATTTATAATTTCGACCACCAAATCGATAATTAACCAGTGGAATGAGACTAAAACGAATAATAATGAAACATAGTTATAGGGAAAAGCAAATCTGTCATAAAAAGGATCGCCTTGAGACGGCGATAAACACGACATTTCGGGTAGATTACGAGGCAGTCATAAAAGGCTTTGACGTTACGGACCGTAAATTTGATGGACAATGTCGAACTCTAAAAATTTGATGTTGCTTTTAAGTCCACACCGTGGAAGGGAATAAGATAAGAGGAATTTAAAGCAATGTTGATTTGAAGTTTGCGGGTTTGAAACTCAATTTGGAAATAGCTCTATTCGAAAGTTACTATTTAAATGGGTAATAATAAGTTGTCTCCAACCTTTCCGTTCTATTTTTCGCATTCTGATAAGTCATCGTTAATTGTGTTTCATCAATTTTATATAAGTGATCGATTTAATTCATTTTTCATTAAATATCTTCTAATCAGTAAAATAATTGAATGGTTCGATGTTGGCTAAATAAAAGAAATCGATTAGTTGGAGAAAATGGAATAAAAAACGATGCCAAAAAACGAATCACCTTTTCAGTCATTGCAAAAAAAGATGTCTTGAAGTGGTAAGGCATTTTAGTATGTTTAAAAGTTTCCAATAAGCACTTGATATCGTGACCAAATTTTATGACATTCAATGAAAGATTCATGGCATTTAGGATGTGAACTACCCATTTGGTAGATAGTGTTAACCTTAATCCAAAACTCAACCGAAACAAAACTCTTTGAAAGCTAATCATTACATCTGTTAACCGATGTCAGTTGATTCCAACAATGAGAAAAAGTGCTACAGTTTTTTCAGCAAATCTTGGTAGTAATAAAATGATAATTTTCAACGACTTAAACTCAGTGGATCACATCCAATCGTATCGAAGTTCAAATATCAGACACGTTATTTCAGGTTCTATAGGGAGTTCATGTCCATGATGTCAGAGCACTTTGATATTCTGATTAAACTGAACATTCTGTCTATTTAATCCATTTTTCAATGAGAGCAATGAAATGGTCTTAGGCACTCGTTCAGATATAGAATGGCACTTTCTGTATAAGTAGAGAAGATAAAATGCTGTCTGGAAAGTTTAAGTTACAGATAGGCTAAGTAAAGAATAAGTAGATAGGTCAATGCAAAGTGACACGTGGTTGAAGGAAAAGGGGAATTAGACTTGTGTAGCTCTTGAGTGAGGATAAGTACTCACAGTAGGTCCCTCAGCTTAAATTCAGATCGATTACAACTAGGGTGGGGTTGAGGGGAGGGCGGCAAAATGGTCAATTAGAATCTCAATAAGCGTTAACTTCATTAGCAGGTTCGTACGTACAAGTTCTTTAAGCTCACTAGTCAGATTTAACTAATGAAGTATTCGATAATACCTTAGATAATTTAATTCAATTATTTAAACTATTAAACAGTTCCAGACTTCGTATTAGACCATATGTCTAGAGGTGGTTAAAGGGACGAATATTCGTTTCCAAAGTCACTTTTAATGAGACAGAAAAATAACTCGTTAACATTCAAATTTTTATCATTCATAAATAGATAGAATTGACAAGCAATTTCAAGTACGCATTAAATCAAGATTTAATTATATTAGCAACCCATTGAAGGCAGTATTTTATTAGAACACTAAATCTTTGACTTGTTTAACATTTAACCCATTAAGTAAACTCAAAATCACAGTAAGGACGATAAAAGTACACTTATTATAAGTTCCTGTAATGTTTGTTAAGTTAAATGGCTGACTGATCAAGTCGAAAAAGACTAAGCATTTAATTAAGCCGAGCATTCATTCATTTGAGTTTTTCCATAGGAATGAAGTAATCACTTCGTAATTTAAGAAATTGTAGCGGATTGCTACGCTAGTAAAGCCTGACTTGGTTAAAGACTTGTAGCGGATTGCTACCTTAGTAAAGCCAGACCGGTTGAGAATTGTAACGGATTGCTACCTTAGTAAAGCCTGACCGGATTGCATTGTAGCGGATTGCTACGCTAGTAAAGCCTGACCGAAATCTCTATGGCAGATTCTCCAACACCTAGCTAGACTCCCAGAACAGCTAAGCTATAGCTCTCTCTATGGCAGATATTCCAACATCTAGCTAGACTCCCAGAACAAGCTAAGCTATAGCCTAGCTATAAGGGAAACTCATCTAGCTAGACTCCCAGAACCAACTAAGCTATAGCCCACATCTAGCTAGACTCCCAGAACCAGCTAAGCTATACCCCAGCTACGCTAGACTCCCAGAATAAGCTAAGCTATAGCCCAGCTATAGGCTAGACTCCCAGAACCAGCTAAGCTATAGCCCAGCTATACCCCAGCTATAGCCCAACTATAGCCCAGCTATCAAGGAAACAGACGTGTAGCCCGGTACACGTTTATTCAGTGAGTATATTGTAGATAAAGTGTACACGAGCTATTCACTCATGAGATGGGGGATTAGGTTAAACAAACGGAGGCTACTGATTGGCCACTGTTTGTACGGTCGCTGCATACAGAGTTGTACGGCCGCACCTCCCAATCCTGGCGTGAAGACATGCGATGACGCACAAAGCGATAAGGTGTCCACAAAATTTACAAAACGATTTGAAAGAGGATGATTATAAAAATCACACCGGGTTTGAGAAGTCACGTAAAGAAGCCATGAGAATTCATACATTTTCTATCAAAAATGCTTTAAATCAAAACTGGAATTACTCAATTAGGTTCGTAAGGTCAGTTTCGCAAGGTCAGACACGATAAACTACGCTGACTGGTCAGTCACAAAGTACAATGTACATGTAGATTGTAATTAGATTATTACTTAATCGAGAGCGAACTTTAATTAAATCCTCTCTTTTAAAATTAAACAACTTTGGAACATCCAACTGTATCTCGGCTATTAAGAAAACGGTATGGTAGTAAGTCAAGACCTATTTTGTCGGTGCGAAGTGGCGAAAATAACGATTATCTTAGAGATGCAAAATAGCACGTGTATTTAGATGTTAAAGCATAAAATATTTCATGGTAAAATGGTGATTTCAGTAGTAAAGTAAAAAAAATCCCTAAGTTCCAATCGACTCAGTTATTATCTCCACTTAGATGACTACAGGTTTGGAGGATGTCAAAGGGTTGTAAATGAGTAGATTGAGGACAATTAAACAATTAGCATAGTAATGAGGTTTGAATCAAATACTGAATTTTCATTGTTATTGCAATAAATACTTATGCTTCAATGGTTTCTAAACCATAAAACACTCGAAATAGAGTCCATGAGGCAGAGTATATTGTAGTTAAATAGGGTCAGTTACAATTAAATTAATGCCAAGACACTGTCTCTTAATGAATAAGTTAAATTGAGGCAAATAGGAATGCACTTAAGGCAGAAGCCATATGGGAAGGGTTAAACTTTAGGTCAATTAACTCGCTCATTGTCCAAGTTGACTATAATCGAACTTCCGGTTTCAATTGCTGGTAACACTATAGATCAGTGCATTTTAAAATAAAGCTTTAGTTAAATGTATCAACACATTGGATGTATGACTTTATTCTATCTAGTTGAGTAAATGAGATTGAAAGTCACTAAGTATGGATCAATTTAGAATTCCTTTGATTTGTTAGCCTCATTTGTTTTATTATAATGAAGAACGCTTTCCACTCAGGGCATAATCGAGTATATTTAC
>UZAE01014005.1:4393-17464 GCA_900617975.1 Rodentolepis nana | reverse complement strand
TACCTATCATAACGCCTGCCATTTGAAATAAATAAATGTTCTTCCCATCTGTGAAGCCCGAAGAGCAAATGATGACCATTTGATGTAAACAATTGCTTAGTTGCTGAGCCGTCAAATAGGCAAGCGTTTTGAGGATAATAATTTTTCTGACTAGGTGAACTTTGTGCTCATGAATTCAATCATTGTTTGGACTTCTCAGTTACTTAATTGACGGTATCAATTTCCTCATTGAAGCAAAAAATCATACAAGAGAGGGACTTTTAGAAATCAAAATTTTGCTCTTATAGAATTTAAGGGTGCACAGGTGTTGTGTTTGTCAGCACAACATGTAGGGTCATAAAAACATATACCAATCTTAGGAGTACAAAGAGTGAGGTTGGGCTGGAAATTCAGTTAGCATGCACAGAAGTATTAACTTCCACTTATCTAACTTGAGTTCAGAGTGGTTGAACAAAGAACAAAAACTTAAGAAATCCTTTTCGAGGAAGAATTGTAATTCTTTTATCTGGGAGTGAGCGATAGACTTACCTCCACGTGGCGTACCCTGGGCAACGCATACTCATACGGCAAAATGTCTATTAATCGGCAGTTGACTTCTGACTTCAAACAACCATGTCCTACTGTATGTCATATTCGACCACTTCCCAGTACTCATCTAACCTTTTCTCTGTCTTTGTATTTGTTTGTCTGTCTATTTTACATCTGTGAATCATTATTCTGTCCCCCTCTTGAGATTTTGTTATTTTGATGTTCCTCCTCTCTGTGAAGCCCGAAGTCAGCTAAAGGGCTAATGATAACTCCTGCCATTTGAGGTAAATAAAAATAAGCTCCTTTGATCCAGTTAAATATTTAGTGCAACTTCTCTTTGTCGTCATGCTCTTTGATATATTCCCAGATGCATATTTATCTATTTACTGTTACACGTAAATTAATAACTGGATCAATATGTCTTTTAAGCAAGAGATGCAATGGTTTAAGATCAAAACAATAAGGAGTATTTGAACAAAATTATATTGTTGATTATGTTGAGAAACGAATTATTTCCCGAGTTACTGAAATAAAGGACAAACTAACATTTCATACATGGAACATGTAATACCCAAATGTCATGGTCAGAAAAATTTTGAAGGATGTATCCAATTCTCATACATTAGGTTATTCAGTAATAAAAGCATCTATTGGATACTGACTAAAGTACGTTGAGTGAAATCGCTATTAATAATGGAGCGCTTATAATAAACGTTAATCAAACTTTCTAGAATTTCTTGAAAATTTTACTATTTTAAGTTAGCGTTTAAATTTATATTAATGAAATAAGTCAGCAACAAGTCAACACTTGTTTAGAACGATATTTGTAATCCCCGCTTTGATCGTTGTCTGAGGTATAACCTTTCGACGTGTCATTAGTTGCTATTTGGCTATATCTCTCCATTGTGTGTATGCATATTCTTTATAATGTAGTTTAATATGATAGGGATTCAATTTTTAGTTTTGTTTTTCAAACTAATTCCAAGTCCTTAAAGTGCCTAGGTTTAGTAAACATAGATAGCAGATCATTTTGAAATGTTATTTGCGTAATAAGCTATTTACGATAGTTTACTTTTAGAAAATGTCCACCGGATCCAAAGAATCGGCTTGTTATACTCTTGTATCTCTCACAAACGAGAGCAAATTATATACTGAACAGAAGCTTCGCGAAGACCTCCAAAATGAAAACGTGGCTATCAAACGTGAGGCCCTTAAGGAGCTTATTAGAAATTCAGTCAACGGTGAGAAGTATCGGGACTTGCTTATGATAGTCATTCGCTTTGTCATGCCTTCCAATGATCATACTATCAAGAAGCTCCTTCATCTTTTTTGGGAAGTTGCTCCCAAGTATTCTCCTGAAGGTAAACTCTTGAATGAGATGATTCTTGTCTGCGATGCCTATCGTCGTGATTTGCAGCATCCTAATGAGTACATTCGAGGCTGCACTCTTCGGTTCCTCTGTAAATTGAAGGAACCAGAATTACTAGAACCCCTTATGCCATCTATCCTCCAGTGTCTTGAACATCGTCATGCTTATGTGCGACGAAATGCTGTACTTGCTATTTTTACTATCTACAAAAATTTTGAGAATTTGATTCCTGATGCTCCAGAGCGTATGTTGAACTATTTAGAAGAAGAACAAGACCCATCTTGCAAGCGAAATGCCTTTCTAATGCTTTTACACGTCAGCCAAGACACTGCTGTTCAGTACCTTTCACGTTGTATTGATGCTGTTGATACCTTCAGCGAGACTATGCAGCTAGTTGTGGTAGAACTCATTCACAAAGTATTCCAATCTCATCCTGCGGAGAAAGTCAAATTCATTCGATGTGTTTTCTCTCTTCTTAACTCAACCAGTTCATCAGTTAGGTATGAAGCTGCTTCGACTCTCATCACCCTTAGCGGTGCAGCTCCTGCTATTCGGGCATCTGCCAATTGTTATATCGATCTCATTCTAAAAGAATCTGATAACAATGCAAAGCTCGTTATCCTCAATAGCTTGGTGGGCCTGCGGGGAAAGTATGAGAAGATTCTTCAAGAATTGGTCATGGATATCGTTAGAATATTGAGTAAGTTTTGCCACTTTCCCTTAACTATTCTGAGATACCTAACGGCCAACATTTTTAGATGCTTCTGACGTGGAGTTGAGGAACAAAGCACTTGAACTGATTGTTGATTTGGTGACTACAAGAACAGTTGATGATTTGATTGCTTTCCTTCGAAAGGAGTTAATGAAGGCAATTACGGGAGGGTCTTCTGCTCAACCAGTTGCCGAAAGTGGAGGTGCTAAATCTGGTGGAACTGATGAGGATATCTACAGACATTCTCTAATTCGAGCTATCCGCTCCATTTGCATGAAATTCCCAGCTTCCTTAACGGCTATTCTCCCTAGTCTCGGTGATGTACGTTTTCTGTTATCGTACATCCTTACTATTACTTCGAGTATCCTTACGGTCTTACCATTTTTAGGTCTTAACCTACACAGAGTTACAAGACTCTGCAGCCGCAGTGGAAGTTTGCCGATTTCTGCGAGATGCCATCTTTCGTCATCCCCATCACAAGGGTCTAATTTTAGAAAAGGTTTTCCAAGTTCTTCCCTCCATTGCTGGTGTTGATGTCCTTCGACACATCATTTGGCTCTGCGGTGAATTCTGCACTTGTAAGGCGGAAATCACAGAATGTATGCAGGTTTTTCATCAGGTAAATTGAAACGATTCTTTTCAAGTAAAATTAGTGTATCTTTACTTAATATACTAACAATTTGCTCATATTATTTTATAGTGTATAGGCCCACTTCCATTAGTTCAGCGAGAAATGGCTAGAATTAGGGCGGAAAATGGTTCTGTGGGAGAGGAAACCCAGGTGGAAGAAGCTAAAGAAACGTCGACAGAAACAACATTTAAAAGGGTCACAGCTGATGGGGCCTATGCGACACAATCAGCTTTCACCATTCGTATGTTTACAAATATATCAACTTACCCCCCCCCCCCACCCCTATTGCCAATAAGTAACGTTATCTTACCTTTTCTATAGGCACAGAGTCAAATGCTGCTGAAAATCTCAAACGGCCTGTAATTCAAGCCGCTCTTTTCGCCAATCACTTTATAATTGGAGCTGTTCTCTCCGCATGCTTGGTTAAGCTCTTCTGTCGATATGCCGATCTCGTGGGTTCATCTGACCCTGCAGCTAAGAATCGTTTTGGTGCCGATTGTATGCTCATTATTTCCAGTATGATTAATCTAGCTCGCAGTGGTCTTGTTGCCAAACTCGCTAATTCCAATATCACCGATCGTATGTGGACCTGCCTTGTAGTAAGTCATCCTCAAAAAATACAACTAAAATAGTTTTAAGCATGTGTGCATTATACTGATAACTTTTGGGTTTAGGCCATTTCGGACGCTCGAAACGATGTGACTACTGCGTTTACCAAAGCGGGACGTGAGGTCTTGAAGCAGATGTTGAATATTCAAGACGCCGAGGCGAAAGCAGAGGCCAAGAAACGATTAGCTGTTTGGGGAAGTGATGTCGAGACAAATAAGGCAGAGATGAATGCTGTAGATGCTCCTATTGATTTTGGTCTTTTGGCATCACCTGATGGAGATCGTAATGAACAGGTGGATCAATTCACATTTAACCTCAACCAAGCCATCAAAGGAACGATTAAGACTGGTGATGCCTATGCAACCTCCAAGCTCAAAAAGGTTAGTGTTTAATGCATTTCTAAACAGTCTACTCTCGTTGCTTATACGAAGAACTATTTATTTCTAGTGATTTCTTGTACTGTTCTTCTATAGCTTCATTATACAAATCGAAATTGGCTGGTCTAAATTGGACAAGTACTCTCCGTCTACATTATAATTGATTCTCCATTTCGTGCCATAACAGCTTTCGCAAATTTGCATAATTTTTGTTTTAATATCGGTGCTATTTACTTCTCCAACTCTGTCGTTTTTATTCGCCGCCACTATTTTCATATCACGTAAGAGAAAAATTACAACACTTTTTCAGATTTTGGAATCAAATTCAATCAAAAGTTATCTCTCATGTCTTCTAATTGATTATTAGGTACAATAGTCCTCGTTAACTCATTACGATAGTTGATTGAATATGCAAATGCATTTGAGAAGCTAGATTTCATTATGTTTGCAATAGCACATTTTCTCTACTTGATTCATGCAAAATTGGTCGATTTTAATAGATGTTTCGTAATGTGTATTTCTAGGTACATCAGCTGACAGGTTTTTCCGATCCGGTATATGCTGAGGCATTTGTCAGTGTAAATCAATTTGACATTTCCATGGATGTTCTATTGGTCAATCAAACCAATGACACTCTCCAAAACCTCACCCTTGAACTCTCAACCCTGGGGGATCACAAACTTCTCGAAAAACCTCGACCCATCACCCTGGCCGCTCAGGACTTTGCCAATGTCTGCGCTAAGATCAAGGTAAAATTCAAATGGAACCCATAATTTGTCCTGTTCCTCTCTAACATCCGTTGTTATCTAGATCTACTCCATCTCATCTTCAAGCAAAAGCGTAATACATGTTGCACGTTTCTTATAGATGCATTTTAGAGTACGCTAAGTTGAAATTTCCCACCTAATTTTATGCTCGTTTATGGTCGCATGATTATAGGGTCCCCAACTTCGATAGAAATCGATAATGATGTACAAAATGCAGTCAATAATTTTGAACGCGACTGCTAAGCACAATATTTTTGCTTGAATCTTGTAGGTTTCTTCAACTGAGAATGGCATAATCTTCGGAAATATTGTTTATGATACACGAGGCTCGGCTGGTGAGTCGAATTGGATTGTTCTGTCGGACATTCGAATTGACATCCTGGAGTACATACAACCGGCAACCTGTTCGGATCAAGATTTCCGCACAATGTGGTCTGACTTTGATTGGGAGAATAAGGTGAGTCCTAAATCTATTTTATTATCCATGCCATTACCTACAAAAAAAACTGTTATGGGTCATATTCCACTTGAAAAAGAGACAAATACTTGTATTAAGTAACGAAATCAGGGCATCAAAGGTCTTTGTTTATTTGATGCTAGAAAGGACTGAGTTGTCCGTGTTCTCTTGTGTTGTGTATGGCTTAGTGTAATGTAATGTTAAATTTTAACGAATTAACTGGGTCTCATGGATGATGTCATGCACATAGTTTTCATACCTCAATTTACAAGAACCCTGTCATGTCTAAGAACGGGTGAATAAAATTAGCAACGATTTATAACTTTGAAATCTTTGGCCATGACATCACAATCGTTTTGCTAGTTGATGCTCCAGAAAACTTGAAGCCATCTTAATTAGCTACTTTTCTTATTTTTAGTTGTGGTACATTTTCCCCAAGAAAGTGATTAAATGTAGACTTATTTAACTATAATGTGACGCAATTTATTATAACTTTGACCAAATTTGAAACTACTTAGAAGTCACACGCTTTTCGCCTCCGAGGTTCATTAATTACACGATTATCTATGAAGCAAATAGACGCATCATCGTAACCTACTACTAGTACTTTCGATGGTTCTAATGCTCCTTTATTGTGTTTCCCCCCCCCCCCATTTCATTATCTTCACATCACAACAGAGAGCGTCTATTAATTGAAATGGTAGTTAAATTCCACTTAATGTCAGCCCGAGTATGGGAAACTAGATGAAAACGTCTCACTTGTGAAATCTTTAGGGTGCTTTCTTCCGATTCGGAGGTATCGAGGTAACAACTAATTAGTTTCAATTCAATAAATTAGATGGCCAACTGCACTAGTTAATATAGTTAACAGGTGCAAGAGCGTTCACTACATTAGTTCCCAAGTAATGTTAGCTCTTCTTGGAGATAAAATCTTTTTGTCCTTTGTAAACTCCAATTTTTAGGAATCACAGCACTTATATTAGTTCAACATGGAATCTCTTAATTAAGCTGGGAACGAAAGTGAAATGGGGGTACTAGTGCAACTTCGGCTAAAATGTAAAATTGACCACAAGCTAGTAGTAGAAAGAAAAGAGAGGCCAAAGTTTCAAAGTAATGATTAAGATTAACCCAGAGTATTGTTATTCTTTGGTTCGGTTAAAAAATATGGTGCTTGAACGCCATTTTCAGTAGAACATAGATATTAACATATCGATATTACTTAAGTCAGAAGAAACATGTTCAATAATTTATAATACCATTTTCTTCTTGACAAACATATTTTTTTATAAAATGAGCTACAACTTGAGAAATTCCGTCATTGGTAATTCTTATTGCCGTTGATGGCACTGTCAGTGAACAAACGAAATGGTCAATAATAGTCCATCCTGACAAAATTTTCCATTTATTCCTTGCTGATACAGGTTACTGTCAGCACTCAAGTGACTGATTTGCGAACCTACTTAAACAATGTGACAAAAATAACTAATTTCAAGTGTCAAACTCCACCGGAAGCTCTGCGTGGCGATTGCTCTTACCTTTGTGCTACTCTCTACGCTTGTTCCATCTTCGGTGAACACGTACTGGGCAATCTCTGTCTTGAAAAATCCTCTGATGATGCTCCTGTCTCTGGCCACGTTCGTATTCGCGCCAAGACTCAGGGCATGGCTGTTACCATGGGGGATAAGGTGGCATTTTCCATATTTAAACCTACTATTACTACTTTCTCAAATTTTTAACAGTTGATGTCTTTTGCAGATAAGTACATCTCAAAAGCAATGGAAAGATGATAAACCATCGAAGGATGCTGATTCAACGAAAAAAGGCTCTGAGACTGGTTCCTTAATACCTGTTATATAGTATATATGCCTTGTTGAATGTTTAGAGCTCTTTCTTCCTTTCTTCTTCTGCTCTCTCTCTCTCTCTCTCCCACTTTACAATTTCTTCCCATGCTCCTCCATCTCCTGTTTTCTTAAAAATATCTTCACCACTTGACTTTTGTTTAACTCGATAAATTTTTCTGTGAATTTCCACTTTGTGTAGTTAATTATCTCCCTGGGTGTTCGTCTGACCCCGAATGTCAAGTGACGTTTTTTTGCGATAAAATATTTATTTATATCAAACGGTATTCGTTTTGATAGTTGACTTCAGGCTTCACAGAGGGGAAGGAAAATCAAAGTGAAAAATAGTCGAGAGGGGAGAGAGCGTAACAGAAGGGTATTTCAAAGATGTAAGAGACCGATACAGAAAGGGAAAAAGGTGAGGTGAGTACTATAAGTAGTCGAGTATTACACAGTGGGGTAATCATTATAAAATTGGCTACTATGAGTTTTCCACATGGACTATCCATTGTTCATATAATAAAGCACTTGAGAAATAAATAGGGCTTGAAAGTTTTAGTAACCTACATTAAGATCGCGATTCTGGATTCATCCAAACGATTTTAGTTTGAGTAAGAAGATAATTAAGACGAGAATGTCTTTTCATGGAGAAAATTGTAGTATTTAAAAACTTAGTGGTTCTTATTCAGATGCTTTCTAATACAAATTCAATATTAAAATTGAGAATACTTTCAGGTATCTTTGCACGAAGAAATACAATATGCCAGGAATCTGATTAATGCATAATAAGATATTATTAAAATTTTTATTTGATGTCGAAATAGTGTTTAATTTTAAGCAACGCATGTTTAAGTTTACTACATAAAGAGCCTCTTGAAGGTTATTCTTACGGTTCACAGTCCAATATTTCACCTCTTAGTTGCAGTCGCGCATGGCGCTTTGTAGGTTTAACCTTTAATGGTGTTTTCGAAATATCTATTTGCCTTAACTTGACCTAGAGTTTATTTTGTAACTCAAATTTCTACTTAATTTAAATATTTGACTTTTGAGAGTTTAAATCTACCTTTTTCATTAAACCAGTTGGCTTGACTTCCAATCTCGAATAGTTGTTGGGAGCTTTTTTATCCACTTTCATGAGTGCTAACTACCTAGCTTCATTTTCTGAACGTTGATAACCCTTTTTATATGTAATTCAGGCACCAAACTTGATCATGCCTTGCCTCTGCGCATTCGCCAGTTTTTGGCCATCATATTTGGTATCATCGAAATGCTTTTCTTCGGTGGTATCATTTTTGGTTTCAACGCTCTCACTCCCGTCTTGCAAGCTGAAGGCATCTACAGGCACCTCTGCAATGTAACCAACTCATCCATCTCTGTCTGCAGTGAACAGACTGCTATGTACGGCTACGCTTTTACCACCTATATGGTCGTTCAGATGGTTATGCTATTTGTTGTCGGCTTTCTCGTTGACCGTGTTGGTCTTCGTATTGTAAAATTTAGCTCCTCTCTCCTTTTTTCATTCGGTGCAGTTCTGTTTGCTGTAGTTAATACCGCCAACTCATGGCTAATTTTTCCGGCTGGCTCGTTTATCTGTGTCGGTGGTATGGCTGGTCTTATCTGCAACTTCGCCTACTCTAAACTTTTTACTAAATCCTCTGTCTTTGTTCTCGCTATGATCACTGGGTCTTATGATGCATCTTCATCTGTATTTGCATTTTTTACTCTTGCATACAATGCCGGTTTCTCCTATCAGTTGACATTCTTCCTTCTTGCTGCAATTGGTCTTGCAATGAACACTTTCAGCAGTTTCTTTATCGCCACTTTCAAACTTTCTGATATGTCTATGTTCCACTCTAATGGAGGGAAGAATTCATCAATGGTATGTGTTGGCAAACGCCTCAAATTGTTTGTGTTATTTTATGAATTTTCACCTAATTTAACAGTATTTTTCGAGATAATTTGTTAATTTTCACTGGCAATGTTCTTTGATGTCGATTGAATTTCTGTTCCAGTTGAAATATTGTATTTGCAATTCACATTAGTTTGACAATATTTATATTTAGGGCGCTCTCTTTCCTAAATACTCGTCCTTTAAATCTTCACATCTTATCATTTTTGTATTTATTTTCTAAAAAAGTACTTTCAAGTGAAATTGACGTTTTAATAATCTCGTATTATATTGTCACTTTAGGATCATTTTTTTACTTGCCAGTTAAAATTGATAATATGCATTATTTTGGCTTGGAATTATTTATAATTGTATCTCAATCTGATCTCAACAATATTAGTCTGTTAAAAATACTTCGACGAGTCCTATCCGTAGCAGAAACATCCCCAAAAGTGCTAAGTTGTTGTCCTTTTAAACTTCTACGAACCTCAAGACGCAACAAAATGGGTGAAAATATTGAGTCAGTGGCTAAAAACCTCCACTAGAAGAGAAGTGAGAGGGTGAGACTGCAACAGCCCTCTGACTAACCAATAAAAATTGATACCGCACCTAAGGGAAGAAGACTAAGTCAGGAACAGATGGGAGAAAGGAAAAGTTTCAGGATAACCGTTAAACTCGAGTGAGGACATGGTCACTATTGCCTATCACACAATAACGGCATTTTTTGCTTTCATCACTTTTGCTGGAATTTTAAATCGTTTTATTTTAATCAGTAATTTGAACTTAGAACTTATATTTTTCTGGTTAGAACATAGTTTTCAGTTTTCAGCACTTTTAGTAAGTGTTTCAGTAAACTTGCTAAGGTAACGTTAAGGCATTTGACAGTGAATAATGGTAACTTTTTGAAAGTCTGAACAAATATAAAATTATTAATAGGTGTCTGAATTGAACGGAAAAGGCGGTCTTGCGTGATTAGTTATAGTATTGATATTCCATCGTTAATAAATGTGGTTTGTATTTATTATTTTTAGCCTTCTTATTTAATGTTTGGTGGCTTCAGGGTTTCTAAATCCATATTTTTATGTCCTGGTAGTCCACATAACCATGCTCATTGCATTTGCCAAATTTTCGATGAAGCAGGCACTACATTACTATTGACCATTAAATAGACATTATTTCTTGCAACTTCTTCGATTTTAGACCAGTGCCGGAGATGAGGAAGAGAAGAACTCATCATTGGACAAATCCGAAAGCTCCGAAGATGAAGTTGCAAGCATAGTACGCGGCTACTATCCGACAGTACTCTCCTCCCTCCGTTCCTTCCCATTCTTTATGATCACCTGTTTCTTCTCAGTTGCCATGGTCCGTTTCACATTCTTCCTCACTCAATTCGGTTTCCTCACAGAATACCATTTCCACACTGAACCATCAATTCGAGCACACCTTGCCCAAGTGATTTCTTTCGCTATGGCCGGCGGATTTATCTCTGGCATGGCTTGCGGTGCCACTATTGACTTTCTTCGAGCTCGGCTCAATCCTATGGTGAATAAATCTCTCTCCGTTGGTGCCAACAGTGCTGTCTTTTGGTTAAGGTTGTGTCCCCACGCTATCGCCATGCTTGTTGTCTCCGTTGCAGCTACCGTTCTCAGTTGTCTAGTCTTCCAACCCTATGTCCAGGTGTATTATGTCAATTACTGTTTCTTGGTCATTATGCGTGGCTTCCTCTTCAGTACTATCAGCTCATTCATTATGACTGCCTTCCCGATTGAGCAATTCGGCACGCTGTATGGCATTAGCGGGACTCTTGCCGGTGCCTTTTCCTGCATTCAATATGCTCTCTTGATGGTAAATGTCAACACTGCTAATTTACTCTGTTTTGTATTTGTGATCTTGATGGCCTCTGTGCCTATTACTGTTCTCTCTCTAAGTTCCCGTTTGTGGAAACGGAGTCAATAGATTCTCGAATTTAAAGTGCATTCTTGTTAGATACTTTTCCCTCCGAAAGTGTCAATCTGTATATGGTTGAATAAAATAACTTTCTGGTAGTTAATAAAGGAATTTCTTTTCTTCAGGGAACTAGTTAACTTGATTCGGGCCCTGTGCAAACGCCTATTGAACGCGTGCAACTTGAAATGGGGTCACTCTGGCTAATGTTGAAAACCTGCATTGACGCGGATTTTGTTTCTAGAAATTTCCAGAATGATATTCCGCGAAGGCTGTGATTAGCCGTTAGACGTGTATGCCATCTATACTTTCATATATACTTGATTTTGTAAATGGTATATGGGCATTTGGAGTACAGTTAAAATGCTGAATTTAAAGGAAAAAAGGGGATACCACTTTGTGTTGTTTCCTTGCTGGTCCCTACTGAATTAGACGGGGGATAAAATTTGCTCAACAAAGAAACCCCGATTTTACGATCTTAGATCAGAGTCTATTTTCAATCCTTCTAAATCATAATTGAATTCGAATAGAGTAGGTGACCTTAAGGACTTTAAATACGCCGGCTCTTTACCGACCAGTGACGTTCAACACTGTCGAACTTAGTAATCGCACATGTCAAATCAAATTTCACGAGATTAGAGCCCATTAGGGAATGTCTAACTCTGCGGGTGGCCAACTTTACTGGGTAACTTTGTTCAAAAAAGGGATAATGAATGCGAGGTTCCCATGGGTGAGGCTGACATCTTCCTGCTTTGTTTGGTCAGCTTAGAAATTTTTAAAATAACTTCAAAAAAGTGCATTTCAATAAATACTAACCGATCTGAAATGCTAATTTCTGTTACATTTATTAATTTAAGACCAATCTTTAAAAATGTTAATTTTTCGTTTGGTAATTCACAGTCTGACGCCGTCCTAATTCCGTGCATTAGCGGTAGCCTTTCTAGCACCCAGGACAAACATATGTTTCCAATAAACACAATACCGTTGATTACTATAATATCGTAAAAAATAACAGACATATTCGGTCCCTCTTCAAAGAATAAAGTCTCTTTCGGGAACATTGATTTGTAAGAAGGCTCGATTTTACCAGAATGGCCAAAAAATAGGTCGTGTGGGGGGGGGGGGGGCGGAATCAGCTTAAGGCATTTGTAGAAATGGCTGTCTGCCAATTTTTACGGCTATATTAGTCCCAATATTGGCCTTCAGAATCCCCTCTTCAGATCATAATCCAAGTGACCATTTTGTCGAGCAGGACATAAACCGCCTTTCCCCTACTACTAAAGCCCAGTTAATCGACCGAATAAAATGTACGCAGGCAACAGAATGTATGACGTGGAATATGATTTATTTGGGTTGTGCATTCCGAGGTATGTCCTCCCTCTCCCATGGGAAACTGGCACAGCGCTTTTTCATTAATTAGGGTTTTGGGAGCATTGACCCTATGATGGCCATCGGTTATTGTTCAGTTGAGAGGTCCCTGAACTCGTGACCTCATTTGGTTCCTAACTCGATCAGCTCCGCCGTTCCGTGTTCCAGAATTTTCGGGTGCGCATGAAACGGCTTAACTTAATCGTGTTAGGATTATCTACTCCAGAGATTAAAAAATTGATTATTTGAAAATCTATGATGAATTCTCCTTCTTAGTTTATCAGTTTCAATAAATGATCTCATTTATGGTAAAATGTTTAATGTTAATATTGCAAAGTATTGTTTACAATTCGACCCCAAATACTTTCATCCAATGAATAGTTTTGTTTAATCATTTATTAATTTGCTCTTGCATTGATTGGCACATTTCAGGTCTTGGAATAGCATTGATTTTGTTTTGGAGTTTGCATTACAAAGTAAAATTCAATTTTTAAGAAAATTAGGGTGTTTAACTTAATTGATTTCGCATAACCAAACGTATATGCATTATATATATTAACATTAATATACATTAAGAATATTA
>UZAE01014004.1:0-17465 GCA_900617975.1 Rodentolepis nana | reverse complement strand
TCTGTCTCTATTACATCTTTGAAACACTCTTCTGTTCCCCCTCTCCACACTTTGTGTGACTTTGATGTTCCCCCCTCCCCTCTGTGAAGCCTGAAGTCAACTATAAAGGCCTAATAATAACTACTAAAACGCCTGCCATTTGATATAAATAAATAAATATTTTGAATTCCAGACTTCTCTAGTGCCCGGCCTTCTTACCCAAAGTCGATGCTTCACCGTAACATGATTCGCTGTTACAACTGGGGTTATACAAAAACCTTATTAAAAAAGGTGAGGATATGCGTTATAGGCAAATATTTAAAATGGTCAATTCTAAAACCGCTTAATTAGTCGCTCCTTTAAATTATATGAAAAATAAATTCATTTAGAAGAATCGAGGAATAAAATGCTGAAAATGTTAAAGGTTCTTTTAACCAAATTTTCTTAAACCATACTTTCAGAACATTGTGTTGTGATGCCTTAAGAATTATAAAAGAAACTTTCGGGTGGCTCAATAAAGTATTTACAAATTGAAACGTCGACGCAACGATGAATTTCAAAGTGTAGTTGAAGCTGTTCATGCTGAATATCAATGAGAGGTGAAGGGAAGGCCAAAATAAAACAAATATAATTTCATAACAGGGAAGAGAATGCATTCAAGTTTTGTATTATGATCATTCTTAAAAAGAAAATAGGGAAATATCTCTTCCTTGACATAAAAAGTCTGCTTTGTTTTATGATGACTAAGCACTCTGTCAATAATACAAAAAATCCGAATAAAGGTGTTCCACGTCATGCATATGTTTCCTCTATTTTCTTTGAGGTAGTTTCGTTAATCCTGGAAGCAATTCATAAGTCAAACCTCATTCATCATTGAACATAAGGCTTATTAGCGTAGCAAGGCGATACACACTAATTGCGCATATTCTCTCTTGCCAAGTTTTTCAACCAGGATGAACAAAATTAAAAGAAATCCCTTTACATTGGATATTAGATTATTTTGAATGTTAGCATGATATAGTATCGTATTACTGAGAAAAGCCGAAATTTTGAGCTGGTAAATTTATCGGTATTGAGTTCCGACTCATATTGTCATCTTAACAGACACAAAATCGAGTGGTGTGACTCCCAACAGAATCTGATTGAATGGTCATGACAACTAGAAACCCCCATAGACATTACACTTCTCTGAATTGTAGAGGTAAGTGTGTAATTTAAAAGTCAAACAGGGTGACCACTGTAGATAGCAAATAAAACTCCTTTTATTTCATATCCACACATCATATAGAAATTTCAAATTGTATTAAATTGTGTTTAATAATATATGAGAAGACATGCAAACACCGTTATGTAAATTCTGTGAAATTATGCAGTGGATTGCGGATAGACGTTCAAGTTCTAATCCCTAATTTTAACGTGAAAATTGACCACAAATACTCATCATATCTAAGTGGAAATGACTGATAATGTCCTAATTCGCTTCATAGCTTAGATTCTAGCAATTCTCGAAATTCCACGAGGATTTAAGAATTGAACTTCACTAAGATCATATGGTTCAAGCTAGCACTCACTTGCTCAAATTGCAAAGAAGTAGAAGGTTGGAAAAATGTAATTTCATCAATGCCCTAGTACGATAATTTCATGCCAGGGTGTGCGATAGACTTACCTCCACGTGGTGCACCCTGGGCAACGTATATTCATACGGCAAAAAAGTCTGTTTATGGACAGTTGACTTCTGACTTCAAACTGCCATGATTCCACTGTATGCCATATTCGACTACTTTCACAGTACTCACCTCACCTTTTTTCTACCTTCGTCTTTGAAGCACTCTTCTGTCCCCCCCCCCCTCTCGACTTTTTTCCACTTTGATGTTCCTTCCCCTCTGTGAAGCCTGAAGTCAAGTAAAGGGCTAATGATAACTATCATAACGCCTGCCATTTGATATAAATAAATAAATATAATTTCATGCGTTGTAAAATACCCAATTATTCTGTGAATGATTACTACTAACCCTCATTCTTATTATTGACTAATCACAAAGGTAAGGTATGCATACTCTTATTGAGCCAGTGCATTGGGGAGTTAATAGTGAATGGCATCGATTACACCAATGCTGTGAGAAGTTACAAATCTGGCTTGTTTTGCCCTTCTTCCTTTCTGTCATTGGTTATATGGATTCGATGCTGCCCTTTATGCAAATCGTGAAAATTTGGGTCGACTTTTTAACTATCTAAGTGAGCGTTGAGAGTCAGGAACATACAGTAAGGTATGCCATGGAATTATAAAAAAATTTGAAGACGTCAGTAAAAGTGTCAACTTTAGCGACCATAGCAACAAGTTTCCTTTTGTTGATGAACTAATTCAAACTAGAAAGAAAAGACCTAGAGAATGAGGATAAAGCCAAAATCAGCTTCTTTTTCATCTTAAACCCGAAACCAATGAAAACTTAAGCACTCTTGTCTTAAATGAAATGGGCCGGAAAATCAATAAGATTAATTCTGCTCGGCTTATCATTCTCACAATAGCGATTCTAATGTTTTCAGCACATTTTTTAACAGGATTAAAGTCAATCCTTACCACTAGACAGGCCTACATAGATGCCAAAATGCGAGCTAATTCTGAATTGTCGACGAGACTAGAATTTTACAATAACATAGCCAATGTCGTCTTATCTTACCATCTTAAAAAACACTACACAATAACGCACTAAAACTTGATCACTTTTAGTAAAATGCACAGATTTGGTGAACATGCCTACCACTCGAATGGGCTTCGTTTCTTTGAGGTGGGGTGGGGTGGGGTGGGGGGGGAGTCGATACTAATCTTCCAAATTTGATAGTGGGAAATCATTGTGTCTACACTAAGGCTACCACTTTGAATGGCAAACTTTCTGCCTTTGCTATAAGGCTATTTGCATTTATTCTGTCGGCACCAGTTGATGATCATCAAAAATTCTTTGCCTGTCGTTATAAATTAATTAATGAATTATCTGTTAATTGGAAGCTGCAATAAAAGCGTATGAGTTAATTAATTGCTCTTAATTATATTTACGGAAACACTTTAACATCAAGACATCACTCTGGCGTAGGAGTTTAATGCAAAGGTTGTATATTTTAAGCCAATAAATAAATGCATAAACGCTGTTCTTAGACTATAAATTTAAAAAATTTAAATGTTTCCATTAAAAGTGATAAACTTGGTCAAGAAAAAAATTAATTGGTTTTATGACAGTAATAGAAAGAAAATTTAATTAAACGGTAAATTAATTATTGCAGAAGACAAATTTGAAAATAGGATCTTTTATAGTACTTACTAGTTGATTTGACTTTCTTAATAAATCGCAATTTGCTTGAGAACTTTGGGCGTTAGATTATAATTTAGGTAGTATTAAATGGGTCACAGAGGAGAACACTGTTATGGCCTTATAAACCTCCTGAAATTACCACAGCCCCGCAAATGAACAAAATAAAGGACAATTTCTTGCGCATTGTTATTATTATTATTATATTAAATGGCAGGCTTTATGATATTTATTATTAGCCCCTTAGTTGACTTCGGCTTCCACAAGAGAGGGGGGGGGAGGAACATAGGGTTAGGCTTTAGGACAGTTAAAGGTAGTTCATTAGAAGTCTTCTGGCTTCTTAGTATCTCTGGGTTTGTGTCGTTGTCTTTAGGGCTGGACATCGCATTGTAAAAGAGTATAGCAGGGGTTGATGAGACTAAGAAGGGAATGTCTGTAGGCCGTGGCATTTATGCAATGACCCGAAGTTTTTCTGGATCCCAACTAATACCATTTTATCGAGGAGATAGTCCAGTTACTTAGAACACAAAAAAGTGCAAATTTCGGATTGCAGATAGGGATTGGGTTAGAGTTTTAGGCAAATGCGATGATTTTTACAGCATTCTTTAGATTACAGCGCTACCTAAGGCAGAAGAAATCGTTTCTCATTGATCTGTAGATTCGTAGATTTCCGGCTTATCTTGGTGGGAATACAGAATGTAGCCATGAGGCTGTTTTATCTGAGATTCATTAGTTTTGGTTTAAGGCGACAAATCATTTTATGGAAATTTTGTTTTTTTTATCACATGGCTTACGGACAATTTGGGAGTTATGGCAATAGGCCTTAGGAAAATGGCTGCCTTTTAATGGTTATGCCGATACTGCCTCCATGGGTGGTGGTGGTGGTGAAAGAAATGCCTACCTCGACAGCGTTAACGTGGTGAAGACGAGTTCCAATTGAATGAAAGATTCAGTGGCATCACGGATTGAGCAACTGGGGCACTGTTGGAGAAAATGCGGGCTCCTGACATGTGGGCATCGCGTGACAACCAATGAAGATCGCATCACGAGATCGAAGTGTCACCTTCATCCCATCTCTGAAACTTTGAGTTAGTGTTTTCTTCCATCTTTTTACCGGACGAGAGATAAATAAAGCCAGGCTCGAAGTTCAGAAATGGAAATTAGACTTCTGGATGGCTCGGATGTTAAAGTGGGGAAGCCAGGTTCATCATAACGGGAGTTTCAAACTGTCTGCATAACTTTAGAATCTCTTACCATAAGCCTTAATCACCGGGGCTAAGACAATAAAAGAGGGCGTTGAAGTGGCAGAAGTTATGGCCAATAGGATCATTCCTGACCAACATATTTTCAGAGGAACTGTGATCATGGAGCCTTTCTGGGATCACAGAAATTTGAGTAACTTCCACATTCACCAAGACCCAGTCACTCTTGTTTTCTCATCCCATTTATCTCGATTCGCCTCATTAGAGAACATGAATGAACTCGGGAAAAATTTTGGTGACAGAGATAGAAAAAAATTCAAATGTTCACTTCAATCAAATTCATCCCAAAACGCTTTTGCTTCCGACAGTAAATATTTAGGCATCTCAAACAACTTTTTGAGAATCCACTGATTGTTGAATGACTTCGGAGTCTGTTGGTTTTAGCTATCCACAGAATGCTCGAGAATTTAATTATGGTGTTTACTACATGTTACAGTCCTTGAATCCTCCAAAATAGCTTCATATCCCATATTTAAGTAAGGCTTTCCTACGTTCTCCTAAACGAGATCACCAACGAAGAAAATTCAAGGGAACTTTAAAAATCATACATAAGTATAAGAAAATACTTATAAAATTAATGGACGTCTTAATACATAACTTCAAGTTCATTGGGACAAAGGATAGTCACATTTTTCCACAAAAATTATATATGCATTTCATTTGACTCAAATATGGGCAATCCTTATAATATAAAAATAGGAAGATTGCCTTTTATTTTTACTTGCTGGGGTGTGCGATAGACTTACCTCCACGTGGTGCACCCTGGTCAACGTATACTCATACGGCGAAAAGTCTATTAACTGGCAATTGACTTCTGACTTCAAACTACCAAGACCCCACCGCATTTCATATTCGACTAATTCCACAGTACTCACCTTTTTTCTCCCTTTGTGTCTGTCTGCCTCTTTTACGTCTGTGAATCATTATTCTGTCCTTCCTCTCGACTTTTTGCCACTTTGGTGTTCCTCTTCCTTTCTGTGAAACACGAAGTCAACTATAGGGCTAATGATACCTATCATAACGCTTGCCATTTGAAATAAATAAATTTTTACTTACTTAACTTAACAGGAATTAACCATTGGAAACGCAGTGAGAACTTCAAAAGAATGCGTGAGTAAAAGTCTCTCTCTTAACCTTCTCGTCTAATTAAATTGCAACTTATTAACAGCTCGAAAGGAGACACAATTTGTTTTTTTCCGATGGCTGAAGTGACTCGACTGTTTCAAAAAGTACTGTCGTTTGACAACACAAAAGTGAAAGGGGTTACTCATTCCCTGGAGATGTCTGTTAGTGGGGCAAAAGTACGTCTCAAAATTTTGTGAATTTCGAATCATCATTTAGTAAATATTAATTCATTAAAATGATAGTATATGCATTTCATATAAATGATAAAAAACTATTTGCCAAACTATTTACAAAAAATAAATCAAATTTCTAATAATTTAAGAGAACGGTTTGCTTGTTTCCTTGGAGCCCTTTTTTAAAAGACATGCTTCTTAAAGGATATAATTTATATGTTGTTTAAATGTGAATGTTGTTCGGGCTTTAATCAAACGTTCCCGAATGAAAAGAGTCTCGTTTTGAAAAAAAACAAATTATACGCTAACTTACAGAGGGGAGAAGAAAGGAATAACTTAAATCATTGAAAAATTTAAAAATAGTCATTACAATAAAAAATAAACCTACTTTTCATTAAGTAAATAATCGTCCTCCAAATAAGTGAAAAAAAACAAGCAGAGGCCAAAATTGTTACAAAAATAACATACTTTCGAAATTGGCCCAATAGAAATCTGTTCTAAATATAGGGAAGGGAATTCGACAAAAAATTACCTTTTACAAACCTAAATATTTGTTTTTATTTTATTATGGTGAGTTTTTCGTAAAAAAATCAATAAGAAGGAAGCATATCATTCGAGATTACTCATGCAAAAACGAAACTTACTCAGCTTAATGTCAGAGCAAATATCCTTATAAAATAAAATAAATTAAAAGATTAAAGGGCTTGTGTATCGTATTTCTTTCCATCAATGACAATTCTAATGCCTGAACACTATTATTTACAACCAAATGGAACAAATGGCATTTTCGAATATCAGGAAGCTGTTCGGAGTGCCAATTTAACGTGGACCGACATACTTGTACACTTGGAAACATCGCAAATATTGAAGGTACCATGTAACGTGTATTGTTTTATTGAGAATGGGAGAAATATGGAAAATGTAAAATGAGCGCTAATATGATACCCTCAAAAGGAGATACTTTACTTGATCTTCATATTTAAGTTGTTAAGTATTTGCCTTATGACTAAGCACGGCCACACATTAGGAAATCAAAGTGGCGTAATGCGTTCCCGGGGTCACCGATTCATGTTAACTACCAGTTTTTAAAAGAATGTAAGTCGATATAGCCACTTCAAGACGCTTCAGTTTTTTTCATTGGCTGAAATAACAAACTACAACATGACCACACAAAATTATTAGAAGTCTCTATTAAGACTTGACATTAAATTTGCCCAGTTTTTTCCGGAAGCTTTTAACCACCTCGTTTATTAGTATAAAAAACGCCTCAAAAATAGTGAATCCGCAGAAGCGATGGTATTTTTCTTTGTGTGATGAATTCCTATCGTTTTGTTTAAATGCATTTCCCCATTGAATTAATCAATACCCTATCTGATAACATACTTACCTTTCACTTTTTCTTCCTCTAAATTGATCATAGTTTATTCATCAAATAAGACTATCGATTTTTGAGATAAACATGTTAAAGGGTATATTGCTGAAATCTATTTTTAGATAAAATAAGCATTTTTTATTCAATATGTTTAAATTTACAATTTTCATGTAAAAATTATATATCTGGCAAAATTTCACTTAAGTAACTCTAATTGAATTAAATTTAAACTTGAGCTTTTAGAAAAGAGATTCAAAAAAAGCGTGCGGAAAAACCGACTCTTATCATGATTCAATGCTATCAACTGATGACAGGAGGGTTATATTTTTCATTAATATTACTTTCATTATAATTGTATTGTTTTAGCTCATTAAAAGCCATTTTTTATTTTGCTAAGATTTTAGAAATAAGGAAACGCCCTTTTAAAGAATCAAAACGGATATATTGCGAGGATAGGAGATAAATAACATGTTCGAAGTAAATCCTTTTTCCAAAATTTAAGCGAATATCGAAAAAAAATATGTCAAACTTAGCCTACTTCTTTAAATTTAGTTAAAATGGCTCTTGCATAAATGCATTAATCTTGAAGAATAACAGGGGACCATAGTCATCAACAAATTCAGAAAAACGAGATGATGTTTTTATGAGCCGGTCCTCTATTGAACGTTCTCAGTGGAAGGAGTGCTGGAGATACGCGTGGCTGGAAGGAGAGAATTGAAGCACTCGTCACAAAGGCATGCGAAATGCACAATCCTGATAATTAATCAAATATACAAAGATATTTGCTTTGACACAATGTATACAGCACGCGTCCATCTACCGGTCGTGCCAATATGAAGGTCACTACCTCGTCTTTTATTTCTTTAAATTAACACTGGCAGCTATTTCATTCAAAAACTCATTTAAATATGCTTAATAGAAATCAATTCCAATAATCACTAATTGTTAAAACTGACAAGAGATTTCAGTATAATTGAATGTTCCAACTACTTAAATTTCAAATAAAATTTTTATTATTAACGAGTTATTAAGCGGATATTAAAGAAAGTTTCAATGAAGAAACAATACGTATTAAAGGAAAAAGGGGGTGTTTATCAAAACAAAAATTCGGCATGAATCGCCTATTTCAAATGTTGGGCAGTGGTGGGGATTTGGTTCTTTTTACATAAAAATTACTCATGGGAAATTACTCACTCCATTTATAAAGCACTTGTCCTTAATTTAGGCTGGAAGACTCAACCGAAATTTCTTTGTTCATCGCATGACTCCCTTTTTTTCCTTTCAAGGCTAATTATGTTGTTTTAACGCGTCCTATTTTAAGAGCAAATGTGCGGGAATTTAATTAACCCTCATTGAGTGTGAATATAAGGGAGCCTTTTAAACACAGAAGGACCACAGTTAACTCGAAATAGAAAACCACTCAGTTGGAACTTTTTAGGTGGTGGGTTCAAACGAGGGCTTTTAAAGTAAAAATCTCCACTTCAGTTTCTAGAATTTTGGGCAATTTTTCCAAGGCCTTGTGGCTTAAATATCGAATATCACCCTGCGTACAAATATTTACATGTAGCAAAAAAACTGAATAGAGGAGAAATGTTAGAGTTCTTTAAAAGTACTTTATTCTTGTTGCTAATTTTAGTTTCAAATTAAAACTTCCTATTCAATTACTAACTCATAATAGACCGTTTAATCAAATTATCATTGAAAATCCTTTTTTCCCACATTTTAAAACGTAGGTCTGGGAAACAATGTTTCCTGAGTTCAAGTGATCTGTAAAATTTAACGATGAAAAAGAAACATGGAAGATAATTGAATATATTGTCAAAAATGACAGTGTTGGTTTAATAAAGACTTTGAAGCGGATTGCTACACTAATAATCCTTGACCTAAACTCAGCAGTCTCTGCTACAGACTCTTCTAGTTTGGAATGTTTCCCAAGATTATCTAAGCTACCTCAACACTATTGAGGAAATAGACGTAAGTCGTGGAATACGTTTATGGGAGTGATGCTATGTAGTGGATTTCTCTCTAGGTATGTGTAGTGCATTGTCTGACAGAGAGCTTAGTCATTATGTGCACCTTCGGGTATGATGACCACGTAATGATTATTGTTATTAATTGCTAGTGAGGTCTCTGGTTCTGATGACGTAAATAATGTTTCATAATATTTCTTTGTTTTAGCCATTCGGACGTTGTGTTTACCACAGGTCCATATGTGTCGTTAAACGCTTTGCGAAATTTGCGTTATTACAATGTGACAACAGTTAAAACAATTTCCCGGCTTTTTATATTTTTCAGAAGTCCCCTGGTAAGTAGTAAACTCTATAGTAACTTTAACTTCTTTGTAGTCAAGTGCTTTTGAGAAATTCGTTACAATGGTAAATTGGTTATTAATGGTAATGAAGCAAACGAGGGCTAAGTCAATTGTAATCTAATAAATAAATAACTTCTACCTAATTGATTTCAGTAGTACATTAATTAAACCGTGCAATTACAAGAAATTTCTCCTGAAAAATTATTAATAATTTAAAGTTGGTTTGGTTAGTACTAGACAACTTTGCTATAATAAAAAAACCGCCCATTGTAAACTTATTATTTTTAAGCTTCCTCAGTTAAAAAAATGATCAAACAAGAGGGATTTGAAAAGACATTGTCTGGAGTTCATTAACCATAGAAGACCAAAAATGAATTTCAAATTTCGCCAGTCTCTTATCATTTAAGCTTTCTACTAGAGCTATGGAATAGGTATTTATATTAACTCTGAAGCGATTTTTGTCTTTAAGGAGCCTTTTTAGCCAAACTTTAGTTTTATTTTCGGAGTGTGCGATAGATTACCTCTACGTTGTGCACCTTGAGCAACGTATACTCCTACGGCAAACAAGTC
Source organism: Rodentolepis nana (assembly GCA_900617975.1). Lineage (NCBI taxonomy): Eukaryota > Metazoa > Platyhelminthes > Cestoda > Cyclophyllidea > Hymenolepididae > Rodentolepis > Rodentolepis nana. The sequence goes on along the minus strand of UZAE01014004.1, from coordinate 7,371 downwards.
TATGATACGGTAGTTAACTTCTCACTTCAAACTACCATCACCCCATTGTGTATCATATTTCACCACTTCCACAGTACTCATCTCACCTTTTCTCTGCCTTTGTGTTTGTCTGTCTTTTTTACATCTGTAAATCACTCTTCTTTTCCTCCTCTCGAATTTTTCTCACTTTGATGTGCCTCTCATTTGTGAAGTCCGAAGTCAGCGAAAGGATTAATGATAACTATCAAAATGCCTGTCATTTGAAATGAACAAATAAACTAATTTCAACAGTAACAGAATTAATGACAGATAAGTTTGTAGATTAAACAGTTCCCACATTTGATCCACGATATTAATCATAAATACTGATATTCTTTTAATTGTCAATTACGGATTAAATGAAAGAAGCCATTAATGTTATAATGATCAAGATTAAAAGCTACTATTAAATGAGCACCGAACACAGTGGGTAGACATTTGAGGCGACTACGTGAGGAATAAAGACTTTTCCATTTATAAAGAAAGTTGGCCATTCCAATAAATTTCGTAGAACGCAAATCCAAAAAGAACAATTGTGACAAAATTATTTTAACAGCCATTAAAATGATTCATTAACGTAATTACTCAAATTGAACAGGTGTTCATTTCAAGGGTAAAGTTTAATAATTGCATTCACTGGGGAAAATCAAAATAAAATTTTATAATTGACGTAAAATACGATTTAGTAGTCATTATGACCTCAGAGTTTAAAATTATTTCTTATGGACGGGTGTATATTGCACTCATAGTCAATTTGTCAAGAAATATTTATCATCTTTTGTTTGTATTTTCACAAAATACTTCAACTTTGAATTTGATTTGCCAAAAATTCATAATTTCATTGAGAATCGCATTAAATTAAAATTTGAATGGTGAAAATAATGAATATTTTAAAATTCGCTTCATCAAAAAAAAACATTTCACATCAGTAAAATTGCATGAGCATCATAATATTTTAAAATAAGTAATTTAGATAAAATATTGTAAAGTGATTGAACAATGGGAGTAAATATATTATATACGTATAGATTTATTCTTGGAGAAAAAATAAATACTAGCAGTTTGTTTAGGTATGTCGAAGCTGAAAGTCGGAATATTGAAAACAAACTTACCATAGTATTGAAGACTTTGTAGTTACTGTTTATCTAAGCTAATTTACAAAGCCTGGGGTGCGCGATAGACTTACCTCCTCGTGGTGCACCCTGGACAACGTATTTTCTTACGGCAAAAAAGTCTATCAATCGGCATACGTTTTTGACTTCGATTAATTATGATTAGCTTTGAAAAAGGCTATAAGAAAAATCGACCTCGTCAGGGCGAATCACAATGTCTTCAGATCCTCCAGTGGAATCCTGGAGGAATGTCTCCGGACAAAAAGATCCAAATACAGAAAATCCTGCAAACCTATGATGTAGACATTTTCACAATTATGGAAGCTAACATTTCGGATGACAAACTGAAGTATCACCAATTCCCAGGTTACACCCTGCACAATCTACCTAAATACCGGCAAGTTGCAAGTGGAATTCTAACTGGAGTAAAAGATGGCCTCACCTCACACTACGACCTAATCAAGAGTATGGGCTCGACACAAGACAAATGTGAAATAATCAGATTAAATGTTTGGAAATGTCAAAACCAATTCAAGATATATGCAGTCTATAATCCTCCCCAGAATTGTCCAAACTTTGACTTTCTGAACATCTCACACAAAACCATAGTATTAGGAGACTTCAACGCCCACTCCACCAGATGGGGCTACAAGGATACAAACATAGCTGGAAAGGAAATTGAAGACATGCTAAACAGCAACACTCTGGAACTTATTTATAGCAATGAGTATCCGGCTACATATTCGCACTACAATGGATCCAGAACTACTCCTGATTTACTCTTGGCTTCAAGCGACATCAGTGAGCACACACACCGCAAAATAATTGACGATCCTGGTTCTGGTCACAAACCAGTCATTGCTAGTATTACCTTCGGCAGCAAAAGCATGTCAAGGAAAGTGCCAACTAAGCTATCATGGAACTTCAAGAAGGCTGACTGGCCTAGATTCACAAACCTTTTAGACAATGAACTTCATTCAAGTCCCCTCAACTTCAACCAACATCCTGACAGACTTTGCACTGCTATCACGAATATTATGATCAGATGTGCAAAGAAAACTATTCCCCGAGGCAAAACAAAACACTATCGAGTGTTTTGGTCTAAACACCTTGAGGAACTGAAAAGAAAGAGGGACGCCCTTCGCAACACTGCTGATCAGACTGGAAGAACGGAAGACGTAAAAGCCTGGAGACGACAGTCAGCTGTCCTAAGGCAAGCCATCTTGCAAGGTAAACGCACATCTTTCGACAAGTTCATCTCAAGTATCAACTACCAAAGTGATAGCCAACGCACTTTCAAATTTCTGAGAAACCTCCAAAACAACAGAGAAAGACCCAAGAAAGAACCAATACGCTTAAACAGCAAATTGCTTACCACCGACAACGAAATAGCTAACTGCTTTGCGAAGTTCTATTCCCACAAGCAAAAGAAAAACCCTTTTGTCAGAAAATCTTCAAGAGATTTAAAGATACAAGTAAGANGAACCCATTAGCAGACATTGATGTAGTGTGTCGCACCCAACTGCTCGACTTCTTCAGGAAATCAAACACTCCTCCCGAGCAAATGCGCTCACTGGCCCTTGAGACAATCAGTGTCAACTATCCTGCAGATCAATGGCTCCAAGTCTTCACTGATGGGTCATACACAGAAAACCAAGCAAACGTTGGTACAGGTGTCTATTCTGAACTCTTCTCTTTCTACGCAGCAGCGGGACATAATAGATCCGCTTTTGAAGGAGAAATAGAGGCCATTAGGATAGCACTACGCCAATTATGTTGCCTGGATACGAAATTCACCAAAGCGGTGATACTTTCGGACTCACAGTCAGCAATAAACTCTATTGGAAACAGAGAGACACCCAAAACAGCTGAGATAAAGGAATGTAGAAAACTCTATGAGCTGCTGAGAGAGAAAAACAAAACAGTGGTCCTACAATGGATTCCTGGTCACTGTGGCATTAAAGGCAATGAGATTGCTGACACACTTGCTAAGAAGGGGACAACAATTTTGCAATGCATGGACCGGCCCATGTCTTTCCACATTGGAGAGAATTCCAGACCTCAAGGTACAACGAACTCAAAGCTCGAACAAAGGAGAAACAGTGGACAGTGGCACTCTCCGACATACCCGACTGGCCAAGAATCGAAGCCGTTGCTGAGTTTAGACTACGTACCGGATACGATTGCTTGGCAAAACACCTTCACAGATTGGGAGTATACACTCAACCCACATGCCCTCTATGTAACCTACATGAGGAAATGGAGAAGACCCACCTGATTCGGTGTCCAGCTCTAAAGACAAGGACGGAAAGCCAAAGATACTGGGAAGCAAGAAGACTGCTAATGAACTGCTATTAATTAACTGCTATAAATGTACCCCCCCCCCTCTTGGGGCAAGCTGAAGTCAAAGATTAAGGGCTAATGATAAATATCATAAAGCCTGCCATTTGAAATAAATAAATAAATATTTACAAAGCCTGAAAAGGACAATTGCTATTATTTTGAAGGCTTCATATATCTCTCTTATTAAAATGCCATTCTTGTGAATATTAACACTTTACATATATATATGTATTTACATAAGATAAAATAGTTTACATAAAAGGAAAATACAATATGCTAATATACACTATTTAGAATTTTTCAGAATCGGGTATTCTAACTTAGTAATATTGGTAGTAACCATACATTGGTCCACAGTAACCACAGTATCCACAGCAATCATATCCAGGTCCGCAGTTACAACAGCATCCATAATTACACCAACAACCACAGGGACAATAGACAGGGCCAGGTCTATATGCATATCTCTCTTCTTGCCAATCCATGTTACGTCTAACGCAGTCTCTAAGGCCTCTGTAGATCAAATAGAGCAGTAGGTAAGTCCTCAGATCACTCTCCGTCAACGCCGTTGCCATTCTAACCAATTATTTTCTCTCCAACTAGGATTAACCAACTTAATATATTGACGCAGTTCGCGTTGGTCAGCTGTTTAGTGGGAAATATTTATCGATGTGAAAAAAATCAATAATAAGGGAGGGGACTGTCTCACTTCATGTTTGTCTCGTGAAGTGTCATATGTTGGTCTTTTGAGAACTAAGTTCTTCGGTTAGGTGTGGGGGGGGGTATTGCGCAGATACGGATGTGCGAATGTACTGTGACCTTCAAGTTCAGATCAGATGTTTCAAGGATTGAGTTAATTCACCAGAAATTAAGATACTTTAAGGATTACTTTCAAAAGGTGTTCTTATTTCATTTTGCTTTCGATTCAACTTAATTATTTTTCCGATCATCATATGTCCGGTCATATGTAAAGCGTTAATGCATAGAAAGTGAAAGAAATTATTTCCTTGTTCAACGCATTTTTCAAAGTCAAAAGTTTATTTTTCTTAATAATGGCTTCTCTGTCAACAGCTAAGTTTGTAATCTTCAAATGGTTAACATAATCCATAACTATTAGCATTCTGGATGGATAAACCAATAACTGTCAAGATGTCACCGTGATAATGGGAATAATCCTAGACGAAAACACCTTTACGATCTTACACTATTATTAGGTTATTGATTTCATTCCCAGAATATCTTGATAATTGGATCAAACCTTAAATAAATAAATGAAACCAACTGCCCATCCATAGTTTGCGTGCTTGTAGGAGTGAACGGAAACTTCTTAAGGAAACTGTTTTGTTTCATAAACAATAATTCAAAAAAACTTGGTGACACAAAACAAAGGCGGCCAAACGTTGTTTTCTATTGTGAATTTGGCTGAGAAACACCTTAGGCATTGAAAAAGTCACGGCTTAAGATTTTAAATTTTGTAGTAAATTTATGTTCTGCAACTGTCAAATGTATTTCGAGGTTTGCGTAGTTTCCATATTAATCACGCCATTTATACCTTAGTTTAAATAAAATAAATTAATATTGAAAATCTATTTAAAATAAGTCATATTTTATTTTATGGCCTATTGAACAAAATTTAGGTAAAATAAATTAACCGTAATCTTAGCAAGGCAAATAATTCAAAAAATTGTTAAACGTAAAATTTGAAATATGAATAAATTTTTGTCAAAATAGATTACTAATATTCTGCTTCCAATATTCAAATTAAAACATTTTTTTGTCCTCAACTTTGATAACTAAATAAAATGAAGAATTTTTGCGGTCTTGTGAGACACAAGATTAAAATCTCCAAGGAATATGAATTAAAGACTACTTTAGATTATTAAAAATTTATTCTAAAAATTTTTAACTTTAATTTAGAAGTTATTAGTATTTTTAATTTCATAATTAGGGTAGTTGGATGGCTGAAGAGCGTTGTATCAAGAAACCATCAACGAATAACGCTCTTGAATCGAACTTAACCGAGGTTTCGATACTCTTCTGTCTAATGACAGATAGACATGACCAAAGAAATATTTGAAATTTGAAATATTACCTTTGGAATTATTGATTTTTTGCCACTGAGAGGTTGCCTTTCTTTATTTGTTTATAAAATTAAAAATACAAAAAAAGTTATGAACAATCGTAATAAATACAAGCGCTTTAAATAAATGAGCATACATCTGAAATCAAATATAAAAAAAATTTGCAAAAACAATTTTCACCGATTCATAATATTTTAAAACTCCACGTACATGTGGCAAAAATATTTGTGTAATTCCATTAAGCAGTTATTATAAGTAGGCAACAGGTTAGAAAAAGGCGATTTGAAAGAAATCTATTTTTGGAAATTGGGTAGTATTAATAAAATAGGTCTTTGATTAGTTGTAGTAAAAGTTTGCACCAAGCGGCTGAGAAGAGGGCGAAAATCATCCTGAAAATGGAATCTCTGATGAGCTAAAGTGCCGATTGGGTCGAGTTTGCAAGCCCTTAAAGACCTTCAACTCGATGTTTTATTCGTTTATCAAACACCTATTGGAACAATCCATTTCACTTGTGTCATTTTCTTGTTTCGACATTGAATCTTCTGCCCCAAATGAAGAGCAAATAATGTCGAATACAGTGGGCGTGCGATAGACTTACCTCTACGGGGTGCACAGTGGGCAACGTATACTCATTAGGCAAAAAAGTCTATAAACCAGCAGTTGACTTCTGACTTCAAATTACCATCACCCCACTGTGTTTCATATTCGTCTACTTTCACAGTACTCACCTCACCTTTTTTCTACCTTTGATTCAGTCTCTTTTACATCTGTGTAACACTCTTCTGTTCCCTCTCCCTCTCGACTTTTTTTCACTTTGATGTACCTTCCCCAATTTGAAGTCCAAATTCAACTAAAGAGCTAATGATAACTATCAAACGCCTGCCATTTGGTATAAATAAATGTCGAATTCAGAGAACGCTTTAACCTGGGTGAACTTGAGTGTCATATGTTACGCCAAGATCACATTAACCCGTGAGATTCTCGCATCTTTTTATCATAAAATGAAAAGTGCAGGCAAGAACGTATTTCTCAAGGTTAAATAATTTCATGCGATGAAAAAATCCTCATTATTAGAGAGCAACTTACATAAGAAGCCGTAGACATCACCACATCTCAATCTTACACCTTTTCTCAGTACTTTCTTTCGTAATTAGACGAATGCAAACTGGTTTGTGAACTGCGAAATCGAAACAATTCAGGCGCATATAGTACTCTACCCCTCTAAACAAGTTTCTAACGAAGCTATTTTTCAGGCTAACTTAAAGGGCAAAGTTAAATGAACTCAACTTTTGAATGCTTAATAAGTTAAGTCAACTGAGGATATTGCTCATTTCCGGACCCCAGTTCCTTAATTTATTATCATAATTCCGGGGTGTGCGATAGACTTACCTCTACGTGGTGCAAACTGGGCAACGTATACTCATACGGCAAATAAGTCTATAAATCGGCAGTTGGCTTCTGAAAATTCAAGCTATCATGACCCCACTGTATGTCATATTCGACCACTTTACAGTACTCACCTCACCTTTCATTTACTTATGTGTCTGTCTCTTTTACGTCTTTACAACAATCTTCTGTTCCCCCTCCCATCTCGACTTTTTTCGAGTTGATGTTCCTTCTCCTATGTGAAGCCTGTAGTCAACTAAAGGGCTAATGATAACTACCATAAAGCCTGTCATTTGATATAAATAAATAAATTATTATAATTCCGGCTCATCAACAATTATTATTATATAAGAAGCCCAGCATCCACAAAATAACCCCATGCCAGTATTTAACATGTACCAATATATGAGAAGTATATATATATATATATA
>UZAE01014003.1:5557-17467 GCA_900617975.1 Rodentolepis nana | reverse complement strand
ATGAACTGCATCTGAAGCTCGAATTGAACTTGCACCAAGAGTTTCGTCAGTCCATTGTTCAAGTAGAAAATGTAACCTTACAAGCAATAGCCCTTTTTAATGATTATGAAATTTTATTTTTTAATTCCTTCTCTTCTTCATTGAAAATTGTGCCTAATTATATAATTGCCAACACGTGTTCATGGGTTGGTATTACACTAAGAACAGTGATCTGAGGAAGCAGAATANATATTGCATTCTCTTGTAGTTGAGTATACCACGGTGCCTGATGTATATGCGCACTCTGTTTTACTCCTTTAAACTATTAGAAGGGGACTGTAAAACTGAGATGAGATGAGGTTGGAAATTCATGTCAGAGAGCTCTCTTGGATGTCAGTTGTAGGACGTGAGATGCACGACTCTATCAGGGCTGGCAAGGGCAATCGTGTGGGTAGCTGTAGTTTGGGGACAGCTGAATGTCAGTTGCACTTATTCTTAGGTGCTTAGATCTCTACGACAATTACTATTTTATAGGCAGGGGCCGATTTACGTAGAATGAACTGCAAAAGGCAATTTTAGAAAGTCCCCATCAATTGGAACTGAAACGGACCTTGTTGAGCATTAGGTGCCTTCGGCTCCTTTCATGCATCTGCACACACAAACCTCTCCCACAGCTCCTAGCACTAACCACCTTCACATTATTCCATCAGATGTTAATAATCTCCTACTTTTTTCAATCTAAACATGAGTTCGAAGCCTTATTATAATGGCTCCATTTCACAATGAACTGCATCTGAAGCTCGAATTGAACTTGCACCAAGAGTTTCGTCAGTCCATTGTTCAAGTAGAAAATGTAACCTTACAAGCAATAGCCCTTTTTAATGATTATGAAATTTTATTTTTTAATTCCTTCTCTTCTTCATTGAAAATTGTGCCTAATTATATAATTGCCAACACGTGTTCATGGGTTGGTATTACACTAAGAACAGTGATCTGAGGAAGCAGAATATTGCTGATTCATAGTGAGGGTCGAATTGAGTGGGGAATTATTTGGAGGCAATTCTAACCTTGTGTATGCCATGAAGCACATTGACACAAGGGAGGGTTGGGGGGGGGGGGAGATTGGAAGTGGAGCATGTGCACTGGATGCAGAATGAACCAATGAGAAGTTTGGGTGCCTTGATGGACGCAGGTTCAGATTGGATGCTACGAGAAATGTTCGCTTCTTCAATCCAATTTATGTCATTCGCACACCTTGTAGACTTCCTTCACATACCTTTCATTTCCTTCCTCTTGCTCTTTCTCAACCACCTCAAATTTGCCTTATTGGCCCAAATGGTGGGATTTGCCCCCTAGTTAGGCCATCAATGTCTAAATTAGCTATTTTCAACAGCCCCCATCACTCCTCCTCACTCAATACAAGCAATTAGTCATAATGCGACACCTTTAAGTTCACCCATTATCAGTTTAATGAGTTCATTGCATAAGTGATAATTACCCTCATTTAATTTGACAAGGATGAAGGAGTGGTCGTAATTTGTTTGAGTTTATTCAACCTCACTACCTCTCATTTGAATCTCAAATTACTCAGAATATAGATAGCAAAACTAGCATCCTTAAATTGGCCATTTCTAATGAAATGCCAATTATATTCAAAAAGTACAATTATGAGGCAATATTACTGATGTTAGAAATGGCGACACGAGACCGATAGCAACCTTTGTAGAATAAATGAAATATTACTTTAAAGTCATGTCGAATTTGGTGTTGTTGGAGAGAATGGGATTTAACGACAAATTCGAAGGACAGAATACGTGTCGAATAAGCCCCAGGAATGTACATTGAGATATTCATCAAAACAGACCTCCTGTGTGGTCCCTAGCCTTGCAAATTGTCTGTGGAATGAGGGTTTTACTGTAGGTACCTTGCATAAAGTTGTGCGTAGGAAGATGGGCACATTTAACAGCAAGTGCAGAATCAATTGCCACACTGACACAAGTTGTGAGAACAGTATTCAGAGGCTTGACCTTGACACTTCCGAATCTCAATCCTATCCATTTGCTAATGAGCTTTTACAATGGAAAGCTAAGCACAGTGAGGTTATTTGATAGAACACCCAAGAGGTAGGAATCAGGACGAAGAATGGCAGTACATTTAAACACAGGCGTCAGAAGCCGACGTCATTGAATGGTAACTGAGGTGAAAGCAAGTGAGTCATTTATTCAATGAGAAATTGCAAGTTCCTATAAATGAAAGTGCAATCGCCAGTTAATTTTCCCACAATAAAGGCACTTCATGAAGGAGCAATGCCCAATCAATATTTAGAATGCTAAATGTGTCCCCGAAGAGTTATTTATACATTAGTAAATGCGATTGCTAGAACAAATTGGAGATATATAGAGACATATATTGTGTGTGTGCGTGTGTGAGTGTATGTGGGGTTAGTTGAATTCTTCCCCATTGTGCATTAAATTTGAGTAAGCGTGCAATCCATCAAGTGCAATGATTGAGGCCTAGATGGGGCAGCATGAACACTATGAAGAGGTTAAAAATCGCAGTTTACCTTATGGGAAGACAAAAGAGACACACCTTAATTAAAAATTTCGGAAAACAATTGCTGTAATTAGGGGTGAACAGGTCAAGATGAACAAGAAGACTTCAATTCAGAGACGCGGAGCCAATATGCACTGAAATTCACGGTATGGCAAATTAGATCATTCGTCACTCGTTTGGCGAGAGGAAAAGCCACTTACCAATGGCCATATTCGACGAGAAAGGACAGATTAGTGCTACTTGGATTACTTCCATCTCTGCAATATCTCGCACGATTTAATAGCAAGTTTTTGTGCAAAAATAAATGAAAGTAGAATGAAGTGCAACGAGGAAGTTGAACATGATGGACATTTGGATCATTAGAAAAAATGATATACTACAATATCATTTGTTCAGTGTTGTCAATGTGAGATGACAGTCCTATTACATCGTGAGAATGGATTCAAATGGAAGATTAGTGAATAAAATAAAAATGGGATGATCTTCTATTTTAATATATCTGACCTTTGCCCTTTTACTCCAAAATTGGCAGAATGGTAATCTAAATCATTCAATGTCCATGAAATAATCCTTCGCCTTACCAGCCAAGAACAATGATCGCACTAGTTCGTAAGCCAACATGAGTGGTATTTTAAATCGTAGCCATTTATTATTATTCATTCTATTCTATTCTATTCTGTTCCATTCTATTCTATAAGATTTGACCCTAACACCACCCCTATATTGGCGCCCACACCATTACGACCAGTAAAGACCACGCAGATTAACGATACTCGAAGGAGTCAATGAGACACCGATTCAATGGAATTCCCCACACACATAAAGTCCAAGTTGTTGAAAAAGTAGAAAAGACACAAATACGAGTACATAGATGTTTTCAGTAGGAAGATAGTACAAGAGCACACACACACGTGCGCGCGCACTGAGAGTATTGCAATAGAGTTGTTAGTTGCTGGAACTATCACTGTTTGCATAGGAGGCATCCAAGTTGTTGGACTCCGAGTACCAATCGACACGCTCGAAGTAATTCTTGACATTCGGAGATATCTCATAGTCAGTCTCCATCACACACTCAAGCTTCTCGTCTCCCGACACCTCCTTCCTCATTGCATCGAATTCCGCCTCTCCTTCTCTATCCCATGAACTCATGTTTCCCGCTCACTCGAATGCACACAAGCGATTGATGAATGGCCATTTGCTGTGTATGCCAGTATTTATATAGACCTCGTACGCCGACATCTCGAGTTCTAATTGGTGTGGAGTGATTTCAACACTGCCTTAATGAGGGGTTTGGTATGAAATTGTGTAGTGTCTGTTGGTTACACAAGGTGACTCCTTGACCTCTAATAAATGTGAAGTAATTTCATAATTGCCTTAATGAAAGGGTGGGCATGAAATTATCCAATTATTGTGTGTAAGATCAATTAGACAAGGTATGATCTGAGGTGGCAACATAAAGATATGCGCTCGTGAGGTCATGAACTCCAAGTGCTTTAGTGCATGCTCAGCTTAATTGTCGGTAAGCATGACGACGGAAGTTTGTCAAATTTGTCATTTATATAACCGCCTTTGTAGTGGTGCCCCTAATCAGCAGTTTCTCACACAAAATCACATCCATATTTACTGTGGATCCTGTAAAGTGTCCGACTTTATTGCCTTGGGGAGCTGAGGCAACTCAAGCAGCAAGTCAACATTATTTCGCCGACGTCCTCGCGATACCGCAAGTCAATCAAATTGGTTGGTATAGTTACTAAATGTGAGGTTTTGAAAGAACTCCACGTGTCTTACCACTTTCCTGCCAACATGCACACGCCTTCCTTAATAGACATGGCATTGGGTTTATGAATCGGACTTCGCCTATACCTATTCAGCACAGACTCACTACTTAGAGCCCAAATAGTGGCTGACAACAGGATATGGAATGATTGATAGAAATAGAGCAGTTCATTCGCCTCTCCTCTTCGAATAAGCACAGAAAAACCCTGGATTAAATTTCTACCACCTCTCTAACAAAGAAACTGTTGAGAACATTTTTGAAACACTTTAGTTGCAAATTAGAGCACAATCTACTCTGATGTGTAGTGTAAATTCAATTGTCTTTAGAGATTAAATACAGATGCTGCAAGACAAATTCATTTAGGTGCCAACTCTTGTAATTTGGATTTGATGAATAAGGTGTTCACCTTACAATTCTCCATTCACTTTAGCTGAGAACATAAAGAACAATAAATAAAATGTGCACATCTCCAATCCTCTCCCTGCTTTGACTACACGCCAACTATAATTGTGGGAGCAAATATGAATGCTAGATGTCTCGGTTGTTGCAATGGTCCGCAGCCAGTCACACTTCTTAGAGCTTTACCAATACGCTTATATGAGCATGAAAATCGTGAGCACAGGAAACAACTAGTCTGCCCATGAATGATCCACATAGCGGCAACCAAATGGTCATCAGATTCATGAAGTGAGAAGGTACACTTCGCATCAATCCACTGACTCCTATGAGCTCAATAGAATAAACAATGAAATAAGCCGCAGTAATCTTCATTCAATTATTGCTATCCATTTTATATTAAACATAAGAAGAAAATGAATTTAAGACGCCGAAGAGCATATGAACAACAAGAGCAGAGAGGCAGTAAGGTGCGGGTAGAGAAAAGTGCAAAGAAAGTGGAGAATAAATCGAGAAGGCAAAAGACTAGTACCTTAGAGCACCCCATGCAAGAATTAGAAGATTTGCCGCCCATCGTGGTGGCATTCTTAGCCTCAGCTGCGCTGCCTGCACATAGGAAATTGGTGGATGGTCAACCAGTCAAGGTACTTTTCGACAAGTGAGAAAATTCCACCAGGCGGCACCCGCTTTCCCAATGGCAGCCAACGATGGTTGAAACATCACCCACCAGAATGCCACCTTTAATGTTGATGTGGAGGAGTTCAGCGACAATCTCTTTCCAAAGCACCATTAGCATATGCATCCACTCCTTCCAGTAGTCTGTCTTCATTTCAACCACACCTCTACAATGCATCACATTCATTAGACCCTGCTAACTCCTCCATCACTTCTATTACTTCTAACTAACTTATATTCATCCCGTAAAATGAGCTCATTCTACCTATGAATGAGATAGTCAGATGTAGGAGTCATTATTCAAATAATAACCGTAATAAAAATAAAATAATCATAATAATAATAATAAGACGAAGACGACGACGACGACGAAGAAGAAGAAGAAGAATAGAAAAAGGCATAAAATAACATCTTGGTCATTTCAATTATTGGCAGTGATATGCTATTATTACAGATTAAATAACGCGGGAGCGCGCGCGCACACACACACGCACGTTCGCGCTCGAGTAAATTGTCCTAATTGATGATCAATACTTCCATGGATTTTTTCGCTGTAAACAAAAAAACTGCTGCAAATTTTCACTTTCGCTAAATTTTTGCAATGGCCAACTGTGTGCCAACCGCGCATCGTTACTTTCGGCTTACTCGACGTAGGCGAGTCAGAAAAGACTCGCCTATGAGGGTAGCTGAACCTGAGAAAGCAGGAGAAGAGACCAAAAATAACGCACGCGATGAAGAGATAGGGCAAGTGAGAAATAGAATAGACCAAGTGGCTACGAATGAGAATCCAGTGGGGGAGANCCGACACCGAATACTCCTCTAGCTTGGGCGAATTTCCATCGTTCGAAAGCTTGTGCGAAGAGTATGAAGAGTCGGAGCAGGCCAAAAATAGAATAGAACAGGGGAATACTAGTGAGAAGGCAGTGCAGAAGGTAGTAGAAGATGAGCTTGAGATTGAGAGTAGAGATTATGAATATGAATACGAATACGAATATGAAGATAGCGAGTGCTCATCTAGTTTAAGGGAATTTCTCATGCTTGAAAGACTGTGCGAAGAGGCTGCACAGGCAGAGAAGAATAGGAATGTGGAAGCAGAGGAGAGGAGAGGAAGATGGAAGAAGAGAATATTGCGAGTAGAGAGGATGAAGATGAAAATGAAGAGGAGGATGAGGATAGCGAGTGCTCCTCTAGCCTGAGAGAATTCCTAATGCTCGAAAGGCTCTGTGAGGAGTATAAAGAGGCGAAGCAGAGGAGGAGGGAGAGAAGAGACCAAGAGAAGGTAGAAAGGCAATTTAAGAGGTTTAGAGGTGGCCAGTTGAGCACGATAGAAGAAGAAGAAGAAGAAGAGGAGGAGGAGGAGGAGAATGAGGAGGACAGTAGTGTGAGAGAAATAGGAGAGGAATATGAACACCCAGATGACTGCCATAGAGAAGAAGGTAGAGATGTGGCTTCCGGAGAAGGCATCCACATACAAGCGGAGAAGTTAATGTCATTAGAAGAGTTCTGTGGGGAGACTTTTACAATCTCTCCCACCTTTATCGAGGATATCACGGTGGAGAGCAGAATCTCACAGAGGAGGCTTGAACAAGCACACGAGGAGTTTTGAAAGTCTCTAAGACTTTTTCCTCGCTATAATGAGGTGGTAGGTAAGTTGGAGAAAGAGCGGAAAGGGAATAGGCAGTGTGACACACTTTCCAAGCAGAAACGTCTGCAACGGAAAGGCCTGTGCAAACCCAAGTGACCTTCCACAACTCATCTCATCTCATCTTTCGGTCTCTTCTCGGCTGTCCTCCTCTCCGTCTCCTCCTTCCCTTCATTCCAGAAAATCATTAAAAAAATGGACAAAATTTGAAAAAAATAACAAAAAATCATAAAACTACGGAAAAAGCAAAAAGCTATAAAAAAGAAAGGACGAAAAATCTCCTGTTGCATAATTATTCCTTATCCAGTTTTAGCCTTTCAATGCTAACTCTAACTTTTCCTTCCACTGCACCAACATGCACCAGAGGGTACTAGAGAATCGGATTTCAAATCCTCACAGTTGAGGGCAACTTTCATCAAAGGCATTCCAGCAATAACCATTCATTCAAAGGGCATATCTCCTCCTCCTCCTCCTCAGGTAACGCACGCATTCTCATAGGTCTTACTTATATTTATACTTATACCCTAATTTTGACAACTTTTTCCTCCCCATTTACCAGATATTCCACTAGCCCACCCTCACTAGTTATCAATTTTATTCTCACCTTTATCTTCCCCATAGCTTACGCACTAGCACTGTGTGATTAACTAGTCCCCCTCACCTCACCTCACCTCACCTCATCTCCATTTCAATTTTTTCCAGTCATTATTAGAGATATTCTCGCTATATGCTTTTGCTCCTACAGGCTCCTTCCTCTAAGCAATCTCACTCTCAACTAGCATACATTCATCCTGCTGCCACTATTATTCCCATTCCTCCACGATTCTTCCACTCCTAGGCACACTTTTTGTAGCCTATACTCTGGTAGTACGAAGCACACCCACTAGGATGGACTTAAAAGAGAAGAGACTAGAGGCTTCTAAGCGCCCTCGAATAGGCGAAGCTAGGCCACACACGCATGGCCTGGGTGTCATGGGTGGGGGATCATGGTCATAGGAGTGCAGAGGCTATAAGACCACAGCAACAAAAGGGTGCTTGCTGTGTGTGGGGGGTGGAGGTACGAGCAGGCACGAGCGTGCTTCAAGTGCGTGCCCAACTTCTTCACCTGGGCAGTGCCTGCGCCTCCTTACCCAGGAAACTCCAACCCTCACCTCCACGTGGTCCTGGGTGGTAACGTCAGCCTCCTGCATTCACGCCGCCTTCTCAATTCACTCCTACCAACAGGAGCAGGCAAGAGACCCGCGATAGTGGGCAGGAGACTGACGGCGAACGAGGGCTCTGGGCAGAATTAGCTAGTTCACCAACCAACCAACCAACCTACCGACCAAACAACCAACTAGGCAGCTTCACTTCCTCAACTCTGCTTCATGAATGCAATGTGGGAATGGAAGAGTGACAATATCCACAGTCGTACTTCACACAGTGCTTCTTGTGACCAATCCATCAAGTAACAAGTCCTTCCGACTTCTCCTCGTTTCCTCCACACACCCGCAGTGCATTCCAAAATGAAAGTTTTTGGTACAGTGAGCACTTCTTCAATAGCTTGAAATAGCAAAGTGGTCGTGATAAAATACATTTCCATGTAACATAGTTGTCGTGTATACATGTATTGAGTTGAAGTCGTCGATAAACCGCTCATTTGAGCCATCTCTGAACGCGATGCTCCTTAGTTACCTTGAGGCCTCGTTTCTCAATTAAGATAGCAGTGCACATGGATATGACTGGATGATTGATTGGCATCAAGTTGGATGTACTCAAATCGAGGCGTTTAATCGCCGCAAGTTGAGCAGATTTCTACTGTAAGGTATGCTTCATGCTTCGAACATCGGAACCATAAGGCAAGCTTGAAATCACTATTATTCTGGAGTCTCTACTAAGATGGAAATATCCCAAGTGAACGCAAATGACTTTCTTTGCAACAAATTCTCTGACCTGTCGTGATGGATGGCTTCAACGGAATGAAGGGACAATTAAAATGCAATTTTATCAATATGAAGTGGTGGGTGGTCTCAGTTTTCACAAAGTTAGTTTTCAATTGAAACGAAGTCACCGGCTCTTTCAGCTTATCTCATATAAACCTGTGTTTGTAAACAATTAAAATGTCAACTGTTAAATAATATTTCGTTCTGTATTTAACATTTGTGGGTTGTCCCATGTATATATATATATATATATATTTTATACATATATATATGTATATACACACATACATACACATATACCTATATATATTTCACGGCAATAGATTTACGGCACAGGAAAACATTAGTATTACGAGTGCATCAGCAGCAAAATTGAGGAAATCATTTGATGAAGGAGTAATTATAGATAATAACTACGGCTACTGTGTTTTGGAGTTTTTCACGGTCTTTTCAACAATTTCTTCGTTTGTTTCGTTTACTACATACAACAACGAGATTATATTTCCAAGAACGGCTCAACGCGGGCTTGGGTTCAAAATTGCATTACAACGCAGTTGTAATAGTCTACGCTACATTCCAACACGTCCATTCGTTGACATATCCTTCGATGTTTATCGTAAGAAGAGTTATTGATTCGATGTTTGAGTTCAGAAACTCAAAATAATAATGAGTCTCTAAACTCAATGATATGGACTTTCGCTCCAAAGCATATCCATTCCGGGTCTGACTTTCGCTCCAAAGCATATCCATTCCGGGTCTCAGATCACTGAAATTGCAACATTAATTGAAGTGTGTATTTTTAATGAAGGCTTTATACCGATGATGACGATTATGCGAGTGAAAATTGGTCCAGAACCGCATGCATTTGCTATCAGACGAGACAACGCCCGGATTGACCGCTCCGAGATACGAGCATCCAGCGCATCAAAGGAGGCCAGAATTGCTCGATAGAAAACAGAAACGCCGAAAATAGCATTTTCGAAGACGAGGAAGGTCTGATCTATGCAGCAGGAATGGCAAAAGGAATAAATGTAAGTCAAAAATATAATTTTATGACTTAGACTGCAAAAATTTTAATTGAAACGCGTTTTTTCTCAAAACTCGAGCACTGAAACTCTAAGATGTCACAATCAGATGAGAAGGTGTTTAACTCAGATGATCGGAATTTAAATCGAGCAAGTTATTTGTCGCTCTCACTTCAATATACCCACCTATCCAGTGTCACTGTTTCCAGCCATTACAGGATTAGATAACTATTTGAAGTGTTTGGACGGCATCCATGATAAACGTTTTCAACTTTTTGGAATAGCAATAAAGCCATTATTATCATGTCGCCTGAGAGAAATCTAGCCAGATCAAATGAGTTTGAATCATGAAACCTAGTAACTTCATGCTTCTTTGCAGAAAAAGCCATTATGTCGGAATTAAACAAGTGCCAAATATGTTCTGGGCATCGTGGACAAAAGCGCGTATTTGAGATATGAAACATAAAACCGAGAATTCTGTCCTCTTTAATAAAAGAGTACAATCAATGAGGCAAACTTTAAGACACTTTGATCAAATTTTTAGTCTCAACTCGATCTTTTCCATATCACCTTCTCTGGGGGGGCTATTTCGGCTAACCCTTGATCGGTTACTTTCCATAAGGTAAACGTTTCCGTCTTTTTCTCTGAGTAACGGTTCAGTTCTATTTAACTTCAGAAGGTGAGGCGTGATAGAATCACTGAGATAGTTATAGCTTTTAAGGTGAATATTATAACCACATACTGCGCCAGTGAAAGGTACTACTTGCGTCAAGTTCATAAAGTTATACTCTCAAAAATCCCATTAGCAATTATTAGCAAAGATACGAGATATGAGATCCTTTTCATATGAAAGTATCTTTACCAAATAACATGACAATATCAAGCTCCATGCTAACAGATAATGGACAGACATCTCTTTCCTCTTGAAAGTTGGCTTAACAACTTCTACTCCAATTTAGCTTAATGCACTGTCTTAGTATTGTGTTAGAACTGATAAATATCTCTTTTACATCATAAATAGAGGTCTATAAGATACGGTGTAGGCGAGAAGGTGCAGTAAGAAGCATTGGAGGATACCAGCGTGAGTAACAGCAACAATCTCGCCTCAATTCCCACAACTTTCTGCATTCCATCACACCGTAGAAGTTGGCCTGTGTGCACCTCGTATTCTAGCCAGTAACTATTATTCTCCCATCCCTACAACCTGGGATTCGTGCGAGTTATCTAGACTGTGTTTACTTTAGCTTCCTCAATATTCCTTTGAGAGTCGTGAGGCCCATTTCCTCACCGTTCAACATCCGACTCATTGAGCTGCATCTCCACACGCGAAAAACTCGTCCGAAACGCATGGAGGAGATGCCAAGGTGCGTAATCCCTCACCGCGCCTCAATTCTCTCTTCCCTCGAACTACCACTTGCCAATCTCGTACCTCCCACACATGCATCCTTCCTCTGTGTATAGAGGCATTCGCTCAATGCGCTCCCATAGTCATCCTCCTCTATGCCTCTCATCGGTTTCAACTACTGCCCTCCTCTCGCCATTACCTCAATCGCGTCACATCCACCAACTTATTAATAGTACCCACACCACACACAAATACTCTCATCTTTGGAGTCTCTATTTACTCAATTCATGCCACGAACAAATTTCCTCAAATCATTTCATTTTTTTCTTTCTAATCAACCTCTTCTTCTTTTTCTTGGCATTTTAATGAGTTTTTTATACTTTAAAATTAGTTATTTTGGTAGTTTATCTAGTCCCTTTGAATTGCCATTTGTGGTGCGTTCTATACTGTGATTCTGTTTAAGCTGCAACTTCATAGCATCAATCAGAATGATGCTAGTGGAGTTGGTTAATTTTCATTTTGAAAATAATTGAAGATTCTTCATTTCATCTCTTTTAATAATTGGAGATTGAAAAAAGGATGGATAGAATTCATGA
>UZAE01014001.1:0-11543 GCA_900617975.1 Rodentolepis nana | reverse complement strand
ATTAATTAACTGCTATAAATGTACGCCCCCCCCCACCCTCTTGGGGGAAACTGACGTCAAAGATTAAGGGCTAATGATAAATATCATAAAGCCTGCCATTTGAAATATATATATATATATATATATATGAAGATGTACTGATGCCAATTCATGTTATTTCAGGGGTATTCCATTTTTGAGCAGCCTTCATAACATTACACTATGCTTTCAATTTCTCTAATTGTAATCTTTAGCTACGCATTTCTAATCAGATTCACTTTAGAGTTAACCAACTGAATGAAGCTTTTTTAGGGTTCTGCTTGTCCTTACCACAGAAATATTATGCAAGGGAAATGTATGAGTGCTTATTTGTGGAAGTCCTGAAAATGGTGAAATTCGGAGAATCAAAATGGTGAGAATGAACTGATGATTGTGCTTGGGAAACGAGACAGGATCTGTGCTTGAGACTAAGGTATCTATATTCTTAATGAAGTAGAGGAACTGCTGAAGCATTCTACAACTTAAAGGCTCACACGAAGGGCTACCGACGTGGCTAAATGCCTAAAGTGTTAATTAGCAATTTGAGCATTCATGATAACATTGAAGAGAGTCTAGGAGTTATGTCAAGCGAATTAAGCTTTACAGGAAGTAACGAACATATCGAAGAAACAAGAATACAACAAATCGACATACGAACACAACTTTAGAATATAACTTTTCAGATACCCACGCGTGATTATGTAGTGGTTACCGAGTTGCTATAATAATTGTATCAAAATAAGCCAAAAAAATTATTTTTACCTTACTACCTGATTTCTCTCAAATTCTTTGTATAAAATTAAAACTCCAAAACTACGAGTCTTTCAAGTCGCACATTTTAATGGAATTAATTAACTCCATATTCTATCAGGGGTATTGTTTAATGAGTCCAGCTCTATTTTAACGCGTTGAAACACAGATTAAACTTATCAATGCCAAAAGAGATTTCTTTGATTGAGAATTTGCAAAAAAATAAGTCATTTGTACAAAATAAGACTCCAGCCTTGAAAATTTAGAGAAATGTGTTAATAATCACCTACAGACATTTACTTATATCAAATGGCAGGCGTTTTTGTAGTTACCATTAGCCCTTTAGTTGACTTCAGGCTCCACAGAGGGGAAGGAACATTGGAGTGGAAAAAATCGAGAGGTGGGGGTGAAATAGAAGAGTGTTTCAAAGACGTAAAAGAGATAGACACAAAGGTAGAAAAAAGATGAGGTGAGTACTGAGGAAATGATCGAATATGACATACAGTGGGGCGATGGTAGTTCGAAGTCAGAAGTCAACTGCCGGTTAATAGACCTTTTTGCCGTATTAGTATACATTGCCCAGGATGCACCACGTGAAGGTAAGTCTATTGCACATCCCCCCTTCAGACATAGAAGGTGGTTATCCCGTGTTCATTTACAGAATATAAATTTAATTTGCTAGCCTGATGAAATCCAGTGACCATACCCAATAGTCATGCTTGAAAATTACCTCAACGAACTTCTTCGGTTTTGTTTTTGCTTTCGAAGCTTGTGGAGTACAAAATTAACCAAGCAATGATAGGCTCGTTCGAAACATTCCGTATATGCGGCCGTGATGCTAATCGCGTTAAGGAACAAATGAAATCACGAGTGCAGGGAACTCTCCACCAATCAATGATCAATAACCATTATAGAGACATCGTGCCAAACAGTAAATAATGAGTAAGCCCTATACCAACACCCTCACATCAGGGGGGGGGGGCACACGTACCTCCCCCAAAGCAAACCAACTAAACGTATTCCACGTCACATTTCTGTTTCCTCTATACAGTTGAGAAAGCTTAGCTAATTCCGAGTCATTCCAAGCTAGAAGATCTTACCATAACTATTAGTGGCGATAATAAATGGCTTATTCGCTATAAAAATCCGCTAAAAGCTTCTCTCCCAGAACGAATAATTCATAAATACTTTTATTTAACCGTTTAAAATCAATTGTGAAATAATGAACATGATTATTGGTGTTAACCTTGAAATATATTCGCGGCGATAGATCATACAAGATGTTTGGTAGTTCATTTTTTGGCACTTGCTACCGCATCCATAGTAAGTAATGTGATTGTCTGAAAATAAAACGAGACTATTTAATATATTCCATTAGTAAAATTCTGTATTTTAACGTTCATTCAGCGGGTTAATCGGTAAAACTTATTGTTTCATTGGTCCGTTTAATACAGTCATTAATTGCTACTCAATTCAAGAAGCATTTAACGATTTTAAGTGCTTCAGAAATGCCACTAAAGTATACAAAATTGGCTGGTGAAATGCTTGTGAGTGGCACAATCATTTACGTACGATATGCTTATTTTAATACTATATCGCTATTATTCTCATCATGTGTATTAAAATAGACTATTTAGCAACGACTGAAGAAAGCCCCGGAGAACTGGTACAATTCACTACACCTTAAATTCGCATGACTTTTAATAAAGGTATAACGGATGCCACACACATAAGTCCATGCTAAATCCCAGGAATCGTTAAGGCAACCCCCCCCCCTTCCACCCATTATGAAATTGCTTCAAAACAAAACCTTAACAATATGGAGGAAATGAAGCGTTATGTGAGAGTGGCTTTTATTCTGGTTTCGTGGCACTGCATAGAGCAAAGTCAATAAAACTCCATTTTAGCTACATTAACCATATTGCTGGTTGTGAGAGAACATTTTTGACGATAATATCTATCATACTAAGGACCAAAAGCATGATTTTCGACATGACCCTGGTTTGACTTTCATGTCCTCTCATAATCCCTAAAAGCATTATCATAATGTCTCAAGATCTTTGTTATCAATTGATTTAACGTAATATACTTACTTATTGAACTTTATTTCAACTGGAACCATTGAGTATATTGAAGCCAATTTACAAACACCCTGACCTTTCAACATAAATGCACACGTTCCGTTATTTTGTATTTACATGCAAAAATTATTAATCACTTTTGACTCAAGTTACCCTCCCACCCCCAGTTTTAAATCACCAATTAAATTAAGTGAATCCTACGGAATGAATCCACTTACTTTTATCATAGCAGGCAATTTTAGCGTTAATGGATGACTTGTATATTTTGAATATTTGTTTTGTAATGCATTGGTACTTTGACAATCATTCTACAAGCGTACCTTCGTGTCGTTTTAAATAAGACTCTTTCGGATGATAAAACTGGACTTCAAATCTTCACGTGTTTCTTCTTCTGTTAATATGAAATTATTAAGTATTTCCAACGCTATGCTTTACAGATTTAGGAATAGGAAAAGTGGGCAGCCAATGACGAGCTCGTCGCCTGTGCTCTCAAAATTTTGTGACAACAATAAAATGTCGGGTTAAATTTGATGACTAACTAGCAGCAGTTAACCACAATCGCAAGAATGGCAGCTGAAATGAATTAGAGGGGGACCAAAGCGTTAGCGAAATGTGGGATGAAGAACAAAGTCAAAGGAAATTTCTTTGTGGGGGGGGGGGGGGGAAGAACCACAAGCCTTTTAGACGTCATGTGTCTGTTTAGGTCGGCAAAACTAACAGATTAGCTGCTGAGAAGCCAGACGTAATTACTAAGCAACTACTTTAAACCTCTTTGACTGAATACATTCCAAGCAAACTCAAAATAGCAAAGTTGACTTTTCATTAAAACTAATTAAATTTGAGATCATACAATATTTGTAGATGTTAATGATTGCCTAGGGGAGTCAATCCATTTATATCGAATGGTGGGCTTTATGAAAGTTACCATTTACCCTTTAGTTGACTTCGGGCTTCACGGAGGGTGGAACATCAAAGTCACTAAGAGTCGAGAGGGGGGGGGGGTGAATAGCAGAGTGGCTCACAGATGTAAAAGAGGCAGACACAAGGGTGGTGGAAAAGGTAAGGTGAGGTGAGTACTGTGAAAGTGATCGGATATGATATACAGTGGGGTCATGCTAATTTGAAGTCAGAAGTTAACTGCCAGTTTATAGACTTCTTTGCCGTATGAGTATACGTTGCCCAGAGTGCACCACGTGGAAGTATGTCTATCATGCATCCACTTATTTATAACATAACAGTTTCAGTTCAGTGGTTTATTATTCAATCAGCACAGAATAAAGCTATCGTTTCCTAAACTCCATTTGAAAATGGTGGCAAATCTTTTAATAAGATATTTTTAAGAAGATGGAGAAGTGCACAGAGTGTGGGGGGGGGATTCGGGTCCTGAAATTAAGATTTCCGTTGAACTTCAAATGCGCTGGTCTCATTGTCAGCTAAACTTCATGCTTAAGAATTGCAAGCGTTTTCTTTTTAGTCTTAGCTAGCAAGGCAATTGGGGTGAAAATTTTAGTACTTCGGATGTGCTGGCTTACATTTATTTTCAACTGTATTGCTGCTAGAGAATTGACCCGTTTTAAAATATTTGATGGTGATGCAACTCAAGTTTTAGAATTAAGAGCGATTCTTTTGGTATATGGGGCCAGGTTGTTTTTACCTGGAAAGAAAGCTGATTTTATGACCCACCAGGCAAAATATTACCAAAAATTAATTTACAGAATTTATGGTGTTTGTGATTGCCAAAAATCAGATACTATTTTTTAAATTCTTAACCCCTAGCAAAGAGATTTGCTTGTATTTCTTTCGAAGTCACACTTTTCATTTGATCGCTTGGATCAAATTGGTGTACTAAATTAAAATTCACTCACGTACTTGAGAAAAGGACCAAGGACCAAACATTTCTAAAAGAATAAATGGATTTGTCTTTTCATATGGGAGCGCTCCAACTCTCTCGCCTTTAGTTCCCTACTTAGACAAAAGCCTTTTACTATCTACGATTGACATAATGATCCCCTGGTCCATTACTCTTAACTCACCAACACAGATTGTTTGCGATTGGTTGCTCCAAATTACCTATTGTGCACTATATAAATTGATAAGACATTTAGCAAGGATCTTATTCTGCACAACTGAAAGTTACAATTCACTCCTACTAAATGGTACATTATTTACAGCCAATTTTTGCTTGGCTACTTTAACATCATTAATTTCTGCGCTATTGAATATACTCAATATTGTAATTAAGTTTTATCATTAATCTAAACCACACACGAAGCATTTATTAGCATGTTCGATATTTACGTACTTTCACTATAATTCATCTTTATAGGCTACAAGTCCTGCTAATGCTTCTGCACCTTCCTTAAGTGGGAAGGCTGTGATGGAACCGACATTTGGAAGCTTATCGCAGCAATTTATGCAAATGCCTCTCCTTTTGATCCTGATCTGTATCGTTTTCGTCTTTGTCCTAGTTATTATCGGATTGATAAGTACCTTGATTCTGCTGAACGTAAGTCGAAATTGCCTATTACTCATCGAATAATCGGAATCAATTGAAGTGGAATCATGATCGCCATAGGTAATGGGAGAACTCCGTTTAAAGCTTAATTTAATGGTTCTTCTTATTCCATTTAACCAAAAAATCTTGATCGTCATCGGTTTTGATTTGGAGTTTAAGTAGAATTTGCAATGTGCTTCACTTGTGTATCAAAATGCAAGAGTTGGAATCATTATTGGACTCAAAAAATTGTCCGAGGTATTTTCAGTTGCTAAACCAAAAATGATCGGATTTTTTGGAATGACAGTGTTTTGAAGGTTATTTGGTTTTATTCAATACATGAAAACGTTTAAATCAGTCATTTCGGGGGCAGAAACACAGTAGAAGTCAGTTCACTACAAATATGTCACTCAAGTTAAAAATTTGTCCTCACGGTTGCCAAATTAGAAATAACGCTAACCAATGAGCATCTGCATATGTTAACAATTCAAAATCTCATCCATTAGACTTAATTGTACAACCCAATGCAACCTCTTGTCTTAAAATCTTTGAAATTATCATGTTTTTAATCCTAATACTAGTATATTGTCAAAATTTGTAATTTTTTATTTTGTGTTTGGCTTAATTATCAAGGTATGTTAGCTTACATTTTCCCTTATAAAACTTATGATCTACTTTGAGTTTACTTGAAAAAGGGAGTACTTTTTAAATTAAAGAAATCAATGGAATTTTGCCATAACCTTTCCTATATTTTTTAAAACGCTCTCTATTGAAAAATGGAGCAAATGGAATTTGCAAATGGCAGTGATAATCTTCAGATTACCCAGTACATATGCTTTGAGCTTGCATCAGAATTTTACGTGGAAAGGGCTTTCAGTAAAGCATTTGCAAGGGTAGAGGAGGACCATTGTTTAAGATTTCGATTGTGAAGGCAACTAATTTTATATAGTTCGAATTGAGTTTAATACCTCCAGCTAAAATGCTTATTCGGGGTTGTGATAGTTAAGAGTCTTTCTTTATGTGGGGATAAATGTAGTAAGTGATTGAGTGCCAATTACATCTACATAGTTCTCGTTTCAAATATGTTCATCTTTCCTTTATCTTTAATTTCAACATGACTAAATGCAGAATAAAGCCAACACATAGAAATGATCAAGTTTAAAATAATTGGTTAGTGTAATAAAGACCCCAATAATCCTTAGCTATAACCAAAATAAAGTGGAATATTGACCGTTTTTACGGAATTTTTTCAATGGCGGTTTACTTTATTGTAATATTCATTGGCTTGCCTAAGCAAAGGGATTAAATTGACATTCTTTACTTTCAAATATGCAGATTTTCACTTCCTTATCCCCTGACTATTTCCAAGAAGGATAAAAAATTGCGTTTAACTCAGGTTAATATTTTGTCCATATCTTACCTGTTGACACCACACAATAGGGGAATTTAGACACCTTGGTTTGTGTGGATGAGGTAAAATGATCTACCGGTAGGATTCAAAAACAAGTTCAGGAGACTGAAATGAGCGTAAAGTTTATTTTTTTCCTTTCAAAGTTCACATAACCATCTATGACAAAAGTACTATCACCAGTCACAAATGAACTTTTGTATGTCTAAAGTTCTTTGGCTTATATTAAATGGTCGACTTGTGGCGAATTATCCAATTCCACCCCCGCCCCCTCTCCTTTAAGCGCTTAGAGCAGAATAAGTTACGAGCGAATGCAATCGAACCTCCATAAACTGAATAAGAGTAAAAATAGGGAATAATAAGATAATTCATATTTATATAAGTTGTTTTTTTTCCTTTCTACACGTTTAAATAAGCATGGATTTTTAAAATTTGTGTTTTTTTAATTTGTTCAGACTAATGAAATACCTTCTCATAAAAATACAATGAGTAGTCATATTGACCTATGCTTTCTGTTTTGTTCACGTTTTATTATTAAAAGATTGCGTAGGAGGCATTTTATATGCAGAAGAAGAAATGCTATCAGGGTCATCGCCTACTGGCGCACTTGATGAATCATCGAATTGAAGGATCTAATGATCAAGAACTGTATTGTTGAAACAAGGCTATAGCTGGGAGTTAATGCAACCAATCAACAGTTCCAAAAGGTGAAATGCAAAGTGCAGTGTATGACAAAGTGTACTAAATTAACCACATTGAGGGATTGAGCACGTAAGGGATGGTGTAGAGAGATGGGATGTGAAGGATGAGCAAACAAGTAGTAAGCGTACGTATCCATGGGAATGGAAATACAGAGAATGTCCACATGATTCCTTTTTACAAGAGAGCGAGTGAGAAGATAATTACAGTGTACTTTATAGAAAAAGTGGATTAATAAACTGGTCTAAGCATTATGACGAGGGTGATTTAAGCCATAGGCACACGAACTAGAATAATAAAATTATTTTCAAAACAGACGTGACTAAAAGATAATTTTCCTACTCACATAGAGTCTTTCTTAAATTTTTATTTTTGGAGACTGCCCTTATTGGGTACCACCATAGCTGGGCAGTGTCATGCAATCTGAGAATTAAGAAAATTCGCACAATAATCGGTTAAGTTAGTGTAATTTTATTATGAAATGTTTGTACTGTATGGGAATGCAAAGGAAGTGTAATGAAATCATATTCCTGAAATTGTGCTAATCCTTCAGAGAGTTTGATGCAGATTGAGAAACTTTCTCAAACTTAAAATGAGTAATGAGTGGGTTTCATAATTGAGCCTAAACTACGGCATACCGAAATTTCGATTTAATTCTTGTTGGCATACAAACGTGAATACGCTCGTTCGTTTCTTAATCTATGAACATATGACTGCAAAAGAAGATTTTATCTTGCTTGAGGTTATCCGAATGACCAAGGATTGTTCATGGAAGTGCAAGGTATAAAACGGGGAGTAGATCAAGAGATTTAGTCTAGCTTGAACATCAGAATTTCCGTTCCACATATTCTCATACGAAGCATAGTTTATTCTGTAATGCTCTAATTTCATAAATGGAGCCTCAAACTCATCGAAGTCATTATGTCCACAATATTCTGGACTTGCCATGCGTTAGATTTGTTGCAGCTTTCCATTCCAGCTTGATTTATCTTAGATCTTATTTCAGTCAAGAGCAGGGAAATGCTATTTGCGGGGCTTCTTGGCTTAGCGGTATTCGTTCAAATTTATCTCATTCCTAAAAGTATTATTGTGATCAATTTTTCCCTTTATTCAGTCTCATCAGAAGAAAAAACTCCGTCAGCTGAAGAAGGAAATCGAAAGCAAATCAGCTGTTCATCGAAATTCAAACAAACAATCGTTTAAGCCAATTGAAGCCTGGGAGGAAGGCCAAATATCCCACCACTATCAGAATCCTACTGATAGTAAGGAAAATAAGCCGCCAAAGGTATGTTAACATTGAATAAACTCCTTAACAAAATTTGTCATTTAAAGAAAGTAGCATTGTATCCCTTTGATATGAAATTTTAATTTAATTTCAATTAACAATGCAATTTGGTATAAAATAGCAGATTTGTGAGATAGTTGCGTATAGAGTGGATGCGTAGTGGATTGCTACTTTACTAAAGCCTGAACAATCTAAGCTATAGCCCAGCTATAAAGGAAACAGACGTGTAGCCACGTTTATTCAGGACGTATATTGCGGATCAAGTGTACCCGCTTATTCAGGACGTATATTGCGGATCAAGTGTGTACACACATGTTTATTCAGTACGGGTATTGTGGATAAAGTGTACACGTAGAGGGCCTTACTATGATCAGGATGGTTGATGATTGGTCACTATTTGTACGGTCACAGCACACAGAGCTGTACGGCGCACCTCCCAATCCTGGCGAGCAGATATGCAGGCATACGGTGCACACAGCGATAACGTGTCCCACATGTCTAAGCCAGCTAGATGACATGAGAGATGACCAATTGTTGAGCGAAAACGTGTCCCACAGATGAAATTGAAAGTGTAATTTTGAGATGGCTCACTTTTAATTAAAAGTTGAGCATCTTTTTTTCCATTTCATTGCAAATTTTACAAACGTAGATAAATTATGGGATCATTTCTTTTCACAAATTTTATATTTGTAAGAAACGCGAAGTAGGAATAATATTCAGTATCAGTTAAAACGCAACATTTGCCAAATTCAAAACGTCACTGACATCAACAAACCTAGCTGAGAAATTTAGAAAAAAATTAAAAATAAGTGTTCTTATTTTGTGTTAATTTAGAGTGACTCATCATCGCTGACAATGTCGCCCTACAACGATTCATTGGAGGACAATGTGCATCAAAGTACTAAACTCTAAAACTAATTCAGACAGTCTTGATAATATGAGTGGGGATTAACGACACTCATATTTACCAAATCATGAATTGTGAAATATGCAATAAATGATCATATCAAATACTAAAGATGTCTAAAGTTCTTTTCTTGAGTTTATAGCGGATTGCTACTTTATTAAAGCCTGACTGACTCAGAAATCTCTATGGCAGATCCTCCAACATCTAGTTAGACTCCCAGAACCAGCTAAGCTATATCACAGGTATGAAAGGAAACAGACGTGTAGCACGGAGCATGTTTATTCGGAACGAGTATTGTGGATAAAGTGTACACGTAGAGGGCCTTACCATGATCAGGATGGTTGATGATTGGTCACTGTTTGTACGGTCGCAGCACACAGAGTTGCACGGCCGTACCTCCCAATCCTGGCGAGCAGACATGCAGGCATACGATGACGCACAGAGCGATAACGTGTCCCACATGTCTAAGCCAGCTAGATGACATGAGAGATGACCAATTGTTGAGCGATAACGTGTCCCACAAGTTGGTCGTTAATAATGGTATGAAAACTTTACTTAAAATATTGCAAATAATTTCATTACTTTAGAGATTGAGTAATTGCTTGCAGAATTAAATAGGAAATTTTAAAGTTTAACCTAAACCATCTTGAAATAAAGGAGACGGAGTTAGGTTGATGTCATGAAAAAGACATTACTATCACGAAGTTATTACGACATTTAAGGCATTACAGGATGGGTAGGAGACCGGAACATTTAAAGCTGGCTAAAACCGAGGTAGGTGATTCTGCAGCATTTTAAATTGAATAACATTTGTTTTGATGAGTAGAAAATAAATTCAAATTGTTTTTAAGAAAATGAAGGAATGATAAATACGGTGCTAGTGACTAGAACTTTATTTCAAATGGCAGGCGTTTCGATAACTATCATTAGCAATTTAGCTGACTTCGGGCTTCACAGAGGGAAGGTTAATCAAAGTAGCAGAAAGTCGAGGTGTAGGGAACAGAAGAGCGATTCGCAGATGCAAAAGAGATAGACAGACACAAAGGTAGAGAAAAGGGTAAGGTGAGTACTGTGAAATTGGTGGAATATGACATACGGAGGGGCCGTATGAGTATACGTTGCCCAGAGTGCACCAAGTGGAGGTAAGTCTATTGCACACCCCGTGACTGGAAATACATCCTTGTGTATCTTTTATGTCAGTTTCGAGAAATGAACTACTTAAAGCAAGACTACGGCATGAAGAACCATTTCCCATCCACCTGGCGTGACTGAACTATTGCACATTCTCAACTACTTACTTTTGCAAACCCTGATATTTATCAGACTTTTCTGTCCTTTGAGGTTTGTATCCCCAATTTGACCATTCTAGGTCATCCTCTCACTTCCATGAGTTCTACTGAACAAGATTGTTAATTTCAATAATGAGAAGTAATAGCAGCTTTAGAGGATAACATATTAAGCACCTTCGAACCAGAAAATACTTATTTAAAATTAACCTCTACTCTTTAATTTCAGCTTTAAGCTTATTCTCTTAATATTTGGATATTTATTCACAGTCTTCCTTCAAAACATTGGAATCCGTAAAATCATATATAATTTTTAAATCATATCCAGAAATAAGATGCTAAGTTTTAAAATTGCCTTTTCAATCTGCTAAAAGTGACCTTTCTCTTATTTCATGATACTTCATGTGATAGTCGGTATGAGTGAGTTCAGGAGAACAGAAGTGTGCTGAAAATTTAACAGTGTTGCTATCAGCAGGTGATTATTAATTCGAATAACTGGTGTATTCTGTTCCTTTCATCGGTACCTCATCAAGAGGTGTAGCGCTTGTGAACGTGTCAGTTGTTAAAAGAAGATTTAAGACCAGTTCCTTATATATATATATATATATATATATA
>UZAE01014000.1:0-17487 GCA_900617975.1 Rodentolepis nana | reverse complement strand
CAACAAAAGTGTCTAGTTCATTTCCAATAGAAATGATATGAACCAATATAAGCAAGACCGGATATGCTCCCTCTAGCGTCTGCTGAGATTGTGTACGCTAATTGGAATAAGCAATGCAACTGTGTCATAAATGTGTCACACAAGCGCATACACACACACAAGGTGTGCGAAACCTAAAATGACTATAGTCAGTAAATTTTAAATAGCGTAGATGGATGCAAATACGATAGAGGGCACTAACCGATGTAAGGCCCTAAGCAACTTAGTTCCTTACTCTCTTTCTCATTTAGGTTCTTCAAAAAATCTTTAGACCTCTAAATAATCTTACCTTACAATCACAATAGTAATAAAAATATTACAAAGGAAAATATTTATATATCTATGACTTAATAGGCAGAAAGAATGTAATGGCGTCGTCCTATCGGTCAGTTCACCATGAATTGAATGAAAAACTGAAAGTAGAATGCTTATGAACATCATCATGTCATTGATGAACTAAGTATAATTTATCAAACCATGATTATCCATGTTCAGGGTACTGAGCTCGTCCATAAGGAGACAGTAATGGCATAATCTACATATCCCTTCCCCAAACAAAATCTTTTACTTATGACGCCTTCACAGTATAATGTATTCTACTATTATAAAGACATTAAGAATATCTTTCAATGCTACTTCCAATGACTAAGTGAACATCAACAATCCGACCTAGTCTTGAGCCCCATTTGCACAAGTTAATCAATCAGCCGATAATCTGACGTCCCCACGCATCCCTGTGGAATTATTACTTTTTGCCTCTTATCAATTTCCGAATACAGTGCATAGTGCAGTCATGTGCGATTTGAGTTTCGATTAAAGCTAAGTGACGACCACATCGTAAACTTAAAAGATTACGTCCAGATAAATGCAGAAATATTTGAAAATTACTGGCCATTTTGATATTAGTTAATGTAGTACAACTGTGCATTCTGATTAGTCACCCCTCGTTGTGTAATTTGGTTAAATTAACTATCAATAAACTATTATACCATATTGCTGTCGAATATCCCACGTTAGTAGAACGTAAATGTTGCAGTAAAAACAAAGAAGAAGCAGCAAGGAATTAATTACCCAAAAAGATCGATTTATGTTTAAGTTCGTTAGATGAACAAGTACCAGATACAAAGACCATTCGTATTTCGTCACTGTCCTGATCAGAAACCGTTTCCAAGCTCTGTTACACAATCACGAAAGAGAATAAAGTCCCAAGATTGTCGACTAACCAGCCAAACGATCAGGCTTACAATCTCGACTTCATAAAACCGTAGCAGATTGCTACTTTATTAAAGCCTGACCGACTCAGAAATCTCTATGGTAGTTTCTCCAACATCTAGCTAGACACCAAGAACAAGCTAAGATATAGCCCAGCTATAAGGGAAACAGACGTGTAGCACGGAATACGTTTATTCGGTACGTACATTGATAGCGAAGTGTAATGTTGGCAAAGCGATTAGTTATCAGATAACTCTAGCATAATTCGTTTGAACTTTAATAACTAAATATTTCTGAGTAATATTCTATAGCAGGATTTCTATTTGGTCATTTAAGGAGTGTCCCACAATACGGTCCTAAACCAATGATAAGAGGAAAATGACTTTTTCTAATGACCCCATAAAAGCAACTTGAAAAAAACGACCTTTCTGAAGTGACTGGTACCATAAGCATATTGAATAAAAAAAGGAAAAAAATATCAGGGGGAAATAATTAAGAGCAAGATCGCTGACAGATACATTCTTAACAATGGGTTAGCCAGCGAAATCAGATTTATCAATGCTAATGTCCTTAAATGTGCACTCCCCATAAGGGTAGTGGCTAATAAATAGGGTGGAAGAAACCAGGTAGTTAATCAGCAAAGCTCATACCGCTAAACCGATACTCAAAATGACTGCCGTTGTAAGTGCTCGAAAACGATTTCGGAGTTAGATTTATTTTGTTAAAGGCAAAATTATGAAAAAGACTTACAATAAAATTGAAATTAAACAATAACTATATGCGACGAAAATGGTCATTAAGTTTATGAAAAAGAACAGTTGTCAAGAGACGCAACCTTGAAAATATTCAAACCAGTTGTATAGGCTTTAAAATTTGCCGAATGTAT
The DNA here is from genome assembly GCA_900617975.1 of Rodentolepis nana. NCBI lineage: Eukaryota > Metazoa > Platyhelminthes > Cestoda > Cyclophyllidea > Hymenolepididae > Rodentolepis > Rodentolepis nana. The sequence continues at coordinate 15,350 of UZAE01014000.1, read as the reverse complement.
TCAGCAGCAGCGGAATTTTAGGAAAATATATTTAACTTTGGCTATAAACGCAAAATAATCAACTCGATATGTAAGTCAAACATCAACAATCTACAGTTTGAAGATAGAATCCCGGGCATAAATTCTGTATCCGGGAGTTTGAAGAAGGTTCACAGTTGTTGCAATATCATTTTGAATTTCCTCAATAAGTTTTTCTAATTAAGAGAGATAATATTTCATTAAGAAAATGTTATAGGCAAAAAATACCTCCCATGGAAGTGCTTACCGACGCTTTCAAAGTCCCTCTCAGGCCTGATATAGGAGAGAACAACTATTGAAAGCCGTTCATCATAAAAATCCTTCTCAAATGTGTTTAGAATATGAACCTCCTAAAGGCACCAGATGCATGCAAAGAATAAATAATATAATTTCAAGAATTTATCAATACCATATTAGCATTAACTCACCAGAGATTTCTTTTCATTTTTGTAAAAGGGATTCCAGCCCAGACTCATTACCATAGGGTAAACAGGTCCGTCGTTTACTTGAGCGAATCCTGCATAAACACCCGACACCATTGACTTCGGTAGGTTTTCAAGCACAGTATCATCCAGATTTGCTAGACATTCATAATGAACAAAACCACTAGAAACCCACCAGTAGGTATTCCCAACTCCTTACTTCCTCTACCAAAGCCGTGAACAACTTTCCCAGTAGCTTTAAAGATACACTCCACCATAACCAATATGCGCGAGCCTACCAAAATTAGCGCCAAAATATGCTAAACCTAATTACGTTAAGTAAACTAAAACCAGGCTGGTTTTGAAGCTACGCGGACCAATAGGAGGGCTGTGATATCCTAAACCCAGTCACCCATTATAGTTAATTGAAAAGAATAATTATGTTGTTGGACACTGATGAAATGGCTATAAATAGATCCAGTCCCCCCACTGAATGTCGTCTTACTACACGTGTTGTTGAACATCAATGTCTTCTCCTTCCCCATTTCTCGTTCCTAATCTACGGTCTTACAACGAAAGGTCATACAACCAATTAACATTCTATGTGACTTAACCATAAATAGACCTTTTGTCCAAGATCAAACTATCGAAGCGGTTGAGCCAGAACGTAATGTAGCTTCATGAAAAGTAAGCAAATTAACAAAGCGACTAATCTAAATGAAATATTGTTGACTATTCCATATAGTCACAATTGAAAAAATAAAAGAATTTTATAAGGAGGCTCAAGGACAGGTAGATTTTTCATAGATAATATCTCATCGCCATTTTGTGAAGCGCAGTTATGGAGAAGCCATAAATTTCTTTCATACACTTGAATCACATCTATTAGCCTAATTGGGATACAGATTTAATCTAAGAATTTTAATTTAAAAGCGGAGGATGAAATTCTTCACTATCGAAGTAATATCTTTGGACATACAAAGTGCAAACATTCAAGTCCTCAAATTGGTAAATAACTCAATCATTGTCTTACATTAGACTTAAATTCGGCAACCCGAATCTCATGTAAATACCTCTCGCTGAAACTTTGGGTAGAGACAATATTATCTATTCTTTTGGGTGTTTTTTACTCCAATTTCCAATTTTTATACATCCTAATTCGTCTTCCTTATATATTCAAGTCTGTAATTTATTTACATAACATTTGCCTTTTTACTTGGATTGGGTTAATAAGGAACACTCGTGATTTGATCTACAAATACTAAGCCATTCATTTCCATAATGTCCAAACATTTACCATTCGGAATATTATTATTGCTATTTCAAATGGCAGGGGTTAGGATATTTATACTTAGGCCTGCATTCAAAATACAGGTAAGTTTATTTTTGTGCGCCTTATGAAAATTCTATCGATAATTGCGTTCAACTAACAAGTTTTAAAAAAGTATGAATGAAGTATTGAATAAGAAAGAAATATTTCCCATTTTGGTAAGGTTTCGCTTCGGAAGAACCTCTGAAGGCTGTCTTAAACGCTGTACTTTACTGGAAAACGCAAAGCGGAATCGACTTTCGTTCATCCTTCCACTCCACTTTTGATAGACCCTAAAAAACGTATATCATAATATACAAATTCTCAGAACAGCACACTTTGATTGGCTCAGTTCTTATTGATTTTCCGTTTCGACTATGCTTATCACAGCCGCAAACCCTACATTCTGATACTGTCATGATTTTAGTTAGAAATTAGCAGGATGTTACTTGTAAAATGACAATTGTCAAAGGAATTGATTCCTAATCACCAGAGTCCTCTAAGACCCTTTAGAAATACATGCATGCCAAAAGATAAGAGTGGGTTTTCAAACACCTTCGTTCAATTTTATTTAAATACACGTCCCTATTCAGTCCTGTGCTATGGAGCTGATCCTTCTAAGCTCTTAACAATCGGGATAAAAATTGACAGAAAAAAAGTAATAACGATTATTAATATAAATATATATTAACAACGGATAGTTTTGCAGTGCATATATATTACATAAGCATAGTTGACTCTTCACAGGAGCTAGCAACTCGTACACCGTTGGCAAGCAAGAGAAGGCGGGCCAAAGCAAGGGGAATAGGAAGACGACAGTTCATAAAATCAGCAACAACTTCATCCACCAACGTCGTCTCCATGATTGTGATCGTGTCACCCGTTCGCTAATTTATCAAAACAAACGTTGAGATTAACTTAGGGGCAAATACATGGGCGTAATGCGAGCAAATAACGATTCATACGCCTGAGTGTCTAGTTTCAATTTGTGATCGAGTGCTCAACAACGAAAAACAATACAAATTCTTTATTTTACCTCAATAATCACTCCTTATTGCATTCCGGACTCTACTCAATGCCGATGCCATTCCCATTACATTTTTCAATATAATACACTGCATTCTAACTTCCTCCCTTATTTCAATACACCCACTTCTAATTCAACTGCTAGTTTTCTGGTTTTTGGCTAGATTGTTGAAACCTGTTAGCCTTTAGTAAGGAAATAAGTTCAGAAAGAGGATTGTTCTAAGTCTAACGCGGTCAGGCTTTTAAAGTAACTTTATTAAAGGAAACGTTACTAAGTTAAGCATACAATTAAATATATAGCATTATTTCATGGTAATACGGGGTATGCGATAGACTTACCTCAACGTGGTGCACCATGTGTAACGTATACTCTTACGGCAAGTCTATTAATCGGCAGTTGACTTCTGACTTCTAACTACCATGACCCCACCATACGTCATGTTTGACCACTTCCGCAGTACTCATTTTACCTTTTCTCTGCCTTTGTGTCTGTCTGTCTATCTCTTTTACCTCTGTGAATCACTCTTCCCTTCCTTCTCTCGAATTTTTCTCACATTGATGTTCCTCTCCTCAGTGAAGCCCGAAGTCAGCTAAAGGGCTAATGATAACTATAAAAACGCCTGCCATTTGAAACTAATGAATAAATTTCATGGTAATACTTAGCGAAAGAACAGGTCTAGATAAAATTCTTATCAGAACAGGAACAGAACGTTAGCATTACTATTCCTATTGACTTAAATAAAGAAATGAAGCCTTTTGGAACAATTGCACTTTTGCCTTATCTCAAAATCTTTGATTTTGAATTACCTTAAATTTGATGAATTCCGTGGCCTTTGAGGATTTCATATACGTGTCAGCACCAAAGGGCGCATGAAGTGGAACGACCTTGTAGATACCCGACTGACGAATATGCAAACCGAAACCGAATAGGAGAGCGCACGCTTCGCGGAACTCCGAACTCAATTCTCCGAAGCGCTCCATCAACTTCTTGTGACGACGGTCTTCAGCCTGGCGTTCGACTTGGAGTCCTAAATGATAAACGCGAAATAATGTAAATGTAAATGAAAGTGAAGTGATGTAGGGGTGAAATTAATTTACTTGAATTGAAAAGCGGATGACCATCGTCCTGTCAAAGCGAATAAATCACCGTAACTTAGTTAAACCTGCATTACTTCCACTACTAAATGAGAGTCACAGTTTATGACTTAACAGAGACGAAAGCCTTTTTTCTCCGTCAATTACTATTTTAAAAATTTTGACATCGTACCTCCTCCCCCCCCCCCCCCCCCCCCCCCTCCTATTCGATGAAGATAGAATTCGTTAAGAAGTACATATTCGTGAAATCTCACGATACCATCTGAGGAAAAGCTTTAACTTCAAAATATGTTCCCTCGTAATAAAGCCTTAACACCAAAACCCAAAGTAAATACGTACTTCGAAGTTCTGAAATGGGATCCGGATGATCTTTAAGGCTCTCAGCCACTGCCATGGTAACATTTCCAGGAGCAAGGGCAGAATCTGGAATACTCGAATCTCCTTGACCTCTAAGTTCATAGAGGCGATCCAAACGATCCTTGAGAATCTGAAATGAACAAAAATAGGCAATAACTGCAACCCATAAACAAACCTCCATTATTTAATACTAATTTACACTTCGAATAAGCAACTAAGATGAGACCTACGTTATAGAAACATTTTATGAGCGAACTTTTCTACTAAGAACCCTTCATATTGCCATTAAGGCCACTTGTTAACAATATTTATAATTAATACTTTAGTAACAAGACTAATAAAATCACAATTTCATATGGACACGAACCTCAATGAGGTTTGGGGTCTGATGGTCACATCAAGCGGCTATAAATAAAGACGGTAGAAGAGGAATCAAGGTAGTAGGACTTAACACATGATTTTACTTTTTATTAACAAACTCCGAAGATAGCGGACAAGAAATATGATGCCAGTTAGGCAATTAAATTTGCAGTTGACAGAATACATAGAGATTCAAAAAACACCTAAAGCCAAGGACTGCCCGCGTTCTGGAGTTTAGAAATCTATGTTCACTTTCTATCACGGGACAAAAGAAATACGTCATCTTAAACTATTTCGTCCCAACTCTTCATTTAAGTGTTCCACTGTTTCAAACATACAAACACTTCTCTTGGTGAAAGGCTGAGACCGCAAACAGTGGTTGAAAATGACACAAAGCGTGAGACAAAAGTGCAGTAATTGGAACTACTGTTCGATAATTGAGAAATCGAAAAAGCTAACGCTAGTTCTCACAAGTGAATTAACAAAGTAAAAATGTACCAACGCATGACTAGTTGTCTTATAAACCGTGGTCCGTTAGGCGCCAACAAAAGGTAAAATTTAGCATTTCGATTACAATCAACAAATTAACAAACCACTCACTTGGACAACGATGTTGCAACTTTGAGAGAGCAACAGATTCAGAAAATGCCTATTCATTTCCAGAAGCAGTTTCCTATTAGACTAACTAATTATTTAAAGTGAAGGGGTTTTAGAGCCAAATAGTTAAGAGAAGCAGAAACATTTTTCACCTCCAATATATTATTGACAACTCCTTAAATTCTATTTTAAATAAGGAAAAATTGTTAGAGGTCAAAGTAGACTGGAAATATACTTCAATGAACACGCGTAACTCGCGGTTTGAGTTATTGATTTCCACTGCGTTTTGGTAACGCATTTTTATGCAATGAATGCGGATAAGGTTTCTGTTGTCGAACTTTTATTCGCGTATGGAATCAAGAATAGTTACAACTTACTCTTAGGAGAGTCGGATGTTGAGCAGGTATTTTGCCTTTCAAAAAGGAAACTAACATAAAGGACCACAGCCAGTTAATGAAAAGCCAAGGGACTTAATGGGGCCCCTCCATTTTGTATTAGCGACGCAATCTGTTACAGTCTCTTATCTTCTGCAGATATCATGGACCATCGGACTACCAAGGGATCGATTTCGTACCTCATTAGCTGCATTAATAGACTCAGATCTCCTGATTTTATCACATATACTTCAGATAACCACCATTTATACCCAGGATTGCTCTCAATAGACATACAATTAAAAACCTCAACATCCAAATTCACCTTTTTGTGTGCCTATAGTCCTATGGACTTACCCCGAACAAGTTACAATCTTATTCCGGTCTCACATTACTTACCAATCTCGCCCTAGAGGTTTCAGACCTACAACTTTTGACAAACCGCCTGAAATAATTTCACTACTCAAGCTTTGTGGAATACCCTATGGACTCGGTCGCATTAAATGCTCTCCATAGACTTCATTGCTTCCACATCCACCCAGTTGCCATTCTTGGGGCAATACTTCTCGATCAAAGAAAGTAAAGGCATTACCATTCTCCATTCCCATCAAATTCTTCTTTTCCGAATCGTCCTGTCAATTTCCGTGAGGTTGTTAGCAACTTCATTTCTCAATTAATGACAGCTGTTTTCTTTAAATGTGTTGCTGTTGTACTTCTATACAGATCTCCTCTTCTAGCCTACTTTAGCACCTCTACTAATAAGAGCACAATTCTCACCTACAACCAACAAATGTGTAACAGCATTTTACTCTATGAAGGCATTCATATAGACATCAAACTACTCTCGGAAGGCTGTCCATCAGAAACTTCACTTAAAGAACCTGATCCTACTCACCTCGGTGGCAACACGAGTTCACCCACCAGAACAGTTTAATGGGGTTAACAAAATACACCCCCCCCCCCCCCCACATTCAAACCTATGGTCCAAATTATGCATTGAACAACAAAAGAGCGAGTAATTTGCATCTATTTAACTTTATAATCACTCCAAATTGTTGCGATGTGCAATGTTTCGTATAAAAACAAACTACTCTGACTGGTTCAACTCGTAGACAGTAGGCGGATCAAGCAAAAAAGAAATTCCCCAGGACAATGGAAAAATCATTGAGATTTAAACTTTTAGAATGTGGGGGATAGAAGCACTCATTAATTTTACAGTGGCAAACGATGATATGCTGAATCAACTCCCAACTTCTACTCGGTTCCCAATCAAATCCTACTGCACTATCTAACTTTTAACGTGTTATATTTATATGCTTACTTATGAATGAATAAGACGAAAAATAGTTGATTTAACCTCCAATGTCATCTCTAGTAAATTGATTCGAAGCCAAGAACAGAATAGGAAAATTACTGGAGTTGTCAGTGTCCTTACCTTAGCACGCTGAAGTAGATTAGCATTTTCCTTCCGTAAAGTAATGAGTTCATCTTCTCTTCGAGCTCTGGCTTGTTCTGCAGGATTGGAAATGATATGAAGCACCTGCGTCTCATCGGGGTTATAAGCACCCTATTCAAGATTAAAAATCTAGTAATAATGGGCACAGACTACTTAAGTGATTTAAATAGAATGAACGAACCTGAGCTCGCATTATGGCAATTTCCTGTTCTGCCAACTGCTTTGTGGTTTCGACCTTTTCCAGACGCTCCTCCAATTCCCGAATAGTCTCTCTATAAAGAAAAAAAAGAAATAATGAAATGGCGAAAATCTAATAGAAGTGTATATATTGAGGAGGGAGTCATAAAAATACTTTCACACTATACTCCAATGTACTTTTTGACAAACAAATTTCACCCAGCTCTTATTTCAATACACGAATCATCCCCTTGAAGCAGGACTTTTAACAAAAACTACATAGCACATCGAACTCTGTATGAGTTAGGGAAGCTTGCTTTGATGTATAGCAAATAATTAAGTTAAAGAGGGGAGAAGAAATCAAGTATACGAATATGTAGTCAGCGTTGCACTTGTCTTGCAACTTTTGGATGGAAACTTATAGCCGTTGAGCAGTGTGAGAAGTAAAGAATAAAGTAAATAGCAGGGAAATCGAGTTGATAAAAGAAGAGAGTCGAGTGACTAGACACAAAAATACGATGTTTTGCTAACCAACATGACACAGAGAAGTGGAAATTTGTTCAAGTTATTCCCATCAGTAGGATAAATCAAAGGTGGTGACAAAAAACTTTCTTAAAATCACATCACAACATCCAATATTCAAAATCAATGCCAACAAGGAATGTAAAACAAGAAAAAAGCAGCATGGAAAAAAGATGTGGAAAGCATAGAGGCAAAAATAAATAAACTAGCCTTAATTGCTCAGCTGATCGTCGATCGTTTGCCGAAAGAACCAAGTCCGCAGAAGAAACGTCAGCCTAAAATAGCATAACGAAAGCTGCTTATGGGAAAATACAATGTCAGCATCTACTAAGATAATACCAAGATGGAAGAGAACGCGGAAATTAAGTTGACGATAAAACATTTACTCTTTTAGTTTTATATTGGTTAGCTTTCCTGAACCTTGAAATCCCCATTACCTTCCTCTATTTCATAATCACTCTATTGCACAACCTCTTCCAGAGATTTCTACACACACAAAGTTGCTAAACGTACCATTCGAATTTTGCCACTCCTATGTAGTTGACTAGGTCCGAAGTTTCATTTGACTATGCCGTCACAGCTTGGTTTTAAAGGCACCAATTACTATTGATATATATTGATGTTCTTGAGTAATTTTGCAGATCAATATTTGCTTACGTTTTCCAAATGCACCGTGCTGTTTAAGCAAACTACGCTTTCTCTCCAGGTTTAAACCCTTCCTCACTTACATACGTGACAACTACGAGAATGAATGAAGATCGAAACCTACCGGAATCATGGGGGAGGATGACCCGTATCAGGATGATTCGCACTGGCCCTAATAATAAGATTATGGTCACTGATCCATGCTTTTGGTGTGGGGGCCAAACAGATGCAATTAGCAGAGAGCAACAGGACAGACGATATGAACTTATCGTGCTCATACGGCGCACTTTCCCAAGAATCTGCTCCAGAAAGTGTTGAAACACACTTAGAAATTCGGGATCGTTTTCAAACTATCAAATACATCAGCCTCATCCACGAAGAATGCACCAAATGCCGAACTCATCATCACTCACACGTGTCTCAGAAAGGTCTATTTCCCACAGGAAGGGCTCTCCAAACTGACCTGGCTAGGACAAAGTTTATTTTATTATTTATTTATATCAAATGGCAGGCGTTTTGATAATTATCATTAGCCCTTTAGCTGACTTCGGGCTTCACAGAGGGGAGGAACATCAAAGTGGGTATACGTTGACCAGAGTGCACCACGTGGAGGTAAGTCTATCGCATACCCCGACTAGAGAAAAGTGAAACGTCCTGCTGAAGCACAACCGGATTCTTCAAATAAGATATTTTTGGCGAAGTAAAGAGTTGGCTTGGATTGGCTTATATACAGTCTAAAGAACACTTCTCGGCACCTGTTAACTAAGCTTGCCCAAACTAACGTAATTTTCGGGTGTATGGCCCCATTTTCTGTGAAGGTTATATGAAGTGATGCCAAATTTCACACGTTTCAAGAAGAGCTTGTGTTCAATTCAGATGCAACTTGAAAGTGTTGACAACTACAGCAGTTAAGCTACGAATAATGAACAAGAGTAGCCAGTAAAAGGCTAGGATTCGCGACTCCCCATTGCCAAAACTCGAAGAAGCTGGAAATTATTTTCGGGTTATTTATACGCCTATACCAGTAGCGATTTATATTCACACACCAGATTTGAAGTCAATGGAATATTTCATATGTATTGGGTGCTGTGGGGAAAGACACCAATCAATTCTTCCTGGAACCCTATACCGTTTTATACCTTATCGGATTCTTTTGTTTACTCGTAATTAAAAGCATTAAAAAATTAGTATTGCATTATCATGGGCACTTTAAAGAAAACTTCAAGTATATAAAAAAGTAACATACGACAGAATGAGCATTTATACCCACTGCAGCAGACTCCACTTCTCTGACCAGACGCTCAAGTTCGTTATCGTCGGATTCAACTTTTGCGTAGAATTCATTTAAGGAGCTGGCCACTTCATCAACCATCTGTTGAAATACATGTAGCATTTCACCGGCGGGTGATGAGAGGGTAGCATCTGCGTCGGCATAACTATCGACAAACTGTTTGTACATATTCCGTTCATTTTGCAGAATTTTTAAACGCAGATTCTGTCGCCTAGAGCGACTTTGCATACACTCAACAGCAGCTTTGGATTTGGTCTCTTCTTCTGTAAGAGCTGCAATCTTCAATTTGGCGCGTTTTAATTCCACTGCAGTGGCAGATAGCCTATAAAACATGTTTTAGAAAGAGAAGTTTCAATCAACATACTCGCTTCGAAGATTTCCTATCTCTGAAAGAATAAGGGCATTTTCACGTTGGCACTGAGCAAGTTTGAGCTGCGCATCTGCCAGGGATTCATTAAAAGCTGAAGCAGTTTGGTTTGCCAATTTCTCTTCAGCTAACAGAGCACGATCTTGCCACTCATTGGCTCGAGCCAAAGTAGCCTTTAAATCTTCCAATTCAGTACGAGCTATAACTAATTGAGCCTTAGATTGAAGCAATTTTGCATTCTCAGATTCTAAATGTGCAACCTTTTGCTCCAGTCGTGTGGAATAAAGTATAGAGGAAGATCGAAGGCATAATCCGGAACCGTCTGGTCGACTTAAGAGACTAGAAGCATTACCAGGACCATGCAAGGCTTGTTCAAGTTGGTCTTTTAGATGCAGATTCTCCGATTCTAATTCCTAACTCATGTGAAAAGGCGTTTGAAAAACATACATTAACTTTTGACTTCCAATTCTCCGCCTCTTTTAAAGCGACGACATCTTCATCACGCAGACTTTGAAGAATACTCAGTTTTCTACCAAGGAATTAACTTTCTACAAAAGGCTCACTTCTCGGTTAATTCAATTTGAGACGTCAGCGTTTGCTTTTCGATCAATAAATCAAGTTTTTCCTGCCGTTCGTTAGCAAGTTCAATCTTTAAATCCCCAAGCTGGGCATGTAGCTCATCGACTTTCTTAAAAAAACATTAAAAATTAAAAAACCAAGTTACTTCACTTAAGATTTCATCTTGTTTGAATTTATGAAGAATAGTTTCAATTCTCTCACTAGCGTCTAGTTCCACTTGCTGTAATTTGAGCTTCAAAGCATCATTATTTTCAGTCGATTCCGATAACCGGCGCTCAAGTGTTTTAATTTGTGCCATCAAATCGGATTTTTCAGACTCTAAACACCGCACCTCTAGTCTTGCTCGCTTTAAATCTCTTTCTGAAGTAATTTGAGCTTCCTTGAGAGCAGCTTCAACGGAATGCTTCTCAGCAGTCACAATGCTGAGATTGGCTGCATCATTAATTTCTGAAAGACGTCTCTTTTGCGAATGAACAAGCATCAATGAATTGCAGTCAGAAATCGAAGATATTGAAATGGCACTACTGAGATCGACAGACTGACGATCATCCCCCATCTTCAAAGAGTTCTGAATCAAACAATTTACAAAATCACACACGACCTTGCATAAAAGGCCAATTAATTTTAAACATCAAATAAAATATACAAATTGCCTTATTTTAGAAAATCAGATATTTATTATGTGGTCATTATGTGCTGTCAAAAACGTTTATTTTTAAGATTTGTCTCATTTATTTACTTCAATTTAATTTATCAACTAGCATAGTAACTGTCGTACAAGATATTATGGCATTTTATTCATCTTCATCTTACCCACGATGACATCGTAGAACTATTATGCACTGTTTTTTTCTTTAGCATTTGGGCATGTAACTGATGAACTGGTCTCAATCAGTATTGTGTGAATTATGATTGTGGATATTGTTATTAATCCATTCCCACTTTAATTCATGAAGTAGAATTGAGAAAGTTTATTTATTTCAAATGGCAGGCTTTATTATATTTATCATTAGCCCTTAATCTTTGACTTCAGCTTCCCCCAAGAAGGGGGGGGGGGTACATTTATAGCAGTCAATTAATGGCAATTCATTAGCTGTCTTCTTGCTTCCCAGTATCTTTGGCTTTCCGTACATGTCTGTAGGGCTGGACACCGAATCAGGGGGGTCTTCTCCGTTTCCTCATGTAGGTTACATAGAGGGCATGTGGGTTGAGTGTATACTCCCAATCTGTGAAGGTATTTTGCCAAGCAATCGTGTCCGGTACGTAGTCTAAACTCAGCAACGGCTTCGCTTCTTGGCCAGTCGGGTATGTCGGAGAGTGCCACTGTCCACTGTTTCTTCTTTGTTCGAGCTTTAAGTTCGTTGCACCTTGAGGTCTGGAATTCTCTCCCGATTATGGCCTTCATTGTGTGGAAAGACATCGGCCGGTCCATGCATTGCAAAATCGTTGTCCCCTTCTTAGCAAGTGTGTCAACTACATCAATGTCTGCTAATGGGTTCATGGGGGGAGAGAGGCTTTTTGGTTTGTAATAGATTTGTAATTCTTTCTTCAGTTCTATGGCTTTCTATATTAGACCAGATTGCGTTTTCAGATGTCCTGGTCTATTCTCATAGGTGCTGAAGAACTTATCCATGGAAATGCGCAGTAGCTTCTCATACAGGATCAAGGCCTTTTCTTTGATAAGGGAACATATTGTGGTGCTTCCTGTAACTAGGAGCATTGCATCAATGGGTGTTGATATTTTTCCTACCAGTAATTAGTCGTAATGCTTGGTTGTGTGCCTTCTCGAGTGGTTTGAGAGTCACCTCTGTGGCTGTAATGAGTGGCTCACAGCAATACAACATTATTGGCTGAATAAACATCTTGTAAGTGGTGTTGAGAGTTGAGCGTGCACAGCCCCATACGCTACCAGCAAGACGCTTCAGTACATTCAGTCTAATGGAGACTCGTTCTGCTATTTTAGCAATGTGACTTTTCCACGTTAGCTTGGTGTCAAACGTCATTCCGAGATATGTGAACTCATTGGTTTTTTCTATGGTAGTATCCTTGTACTTAAGAAGCGAGTTTATGCTGTGATGGGCCAAAGAAAATGTTTGGAATGCAGTTTTTGTGGTGTTGATTACCATTCCATTGTTGTCGCACCNGACAGCTGATTGTCGTCTCCAGGCTTGTACGTCTTCCATTCTTCCAGTCTGATCAGCAGTGTTGCGAATGGGCATCCCTCTTTCTTTTCAGTTCCTCAAGGTGTTTAGACCAAAACACTCGATAGTGTTTTGTTTTGCCTCGGGGAATAGTTTTCTTTGCACATCTAATCATAATAGTCGTGATATCGTTGCAAAGTTTGTCAGGATGTTGGTTGAAGTTGAAGGGACTTGTGTGAAGTTCATTCTCCAAAAGGTTTGTGAATCTAGGCCAGTCAGCCTTCTTGAAGTTCCATGATAGCTTAGTTGGCACTTTCCTTGACATGCTTTTGCTGCCGAAGGTAATACTAGCAATGACTGGTTTGTGACCATAACCAGGACCGACAATTATTTTGTGACGTGTATGCTCACTGATGTCGCTTGAAACCAGGAGTAAGTCCGGAGTTGTTCTGGTTCCATTGTAGTGCAGATATGTAGCCGGATCCTCATTGCTGTAAATAAGTTCCAGAGGGTTGCTGTTTAGCATGTCTTCCATTTCCTTTCCAGCTATGTTTGTATCCTTGTAACCCCATCTGGTGGAATGGGCGTTAAAGTCTCCTAATACTAGAGTTTTGTGTGAGATGTTCAGAAAGTCAAATTTGGGACAATTCTGGGGTGGATTATAGACTGCATATATCTTGAAGTGGTTTTGACATTTCCAAACATTTAATCTGATTATTTCACATTTGTCTTGTGTCGAGCCCGTACTCTTGATTAGATCGTAGTGTGAGGTGAGGCCTTCTTTAACTCCAGTTAGAATTCCACTTGCAACTTGTCGGTATTTAGGTAGATTGTACAGGGTGTAACCTGGGAATTGGTAGTACTTCAGTTTGTCATCCGAAATGTTAGCTTCCATAATTGTGAAAATGTCTACATCATAGGTTTGTAGGATTTTCTGTACTTGGATCTTTTTGTCCAGAGACATTCCTCCAGCATTCCACTAGAGGATCTGAAGACGGTGTGATTCGCCCTGACGAGGGCGATTTTTCTTATAGCCTTTTTTAAAGCTAATCATAATAAATCGAAGTCAAAAATGAATGCCGAGTGATAGACTTTTTTGCCGTAAGAAAATACGTTGTCCAGGGTGCACCACGTGGAGGTAAGTCTATCGCGCACCCCAGAATTGAGAAAGTAAAGCTGTCTCGTTGATCGGTTGGTTTTTTGGTTGGCTAACTAATTCTGCCCAGAGCTCTCGTTCGCCACCAGTCTCCTGCTCACCACCGCGAGTGTCTTCCCTGCTCCCGTTGGTAGGAGTGAATTGAGAAGGCGGCGTGAATGCTGGAGGCTGACGTTACCACCCAGGACCACGTGGAGGTGAGTGTTGGAGTTTCCTGAGTAGTGAGGCGCAGGCACAGCCCAGGTGAAGAAGTTGGGCACGCACTTAAAACACGGTCGTGCTTACTCGTATCTCCACCCCCCCCCCACACCCACACAGCAAGCGCCCTTTAGTTGCTGTGGTCTTATAGCCTCTACACTTCTATTGCCATCATTCCCCACCCATGGCACCCACCCCACGTGTGTAGCTTAGCTTCGCCTAGAAGAGTGCGCTTAGTAGTCTCTATTCTCCTCTCTTTCAAGTCCATCCTAGTCGGTGTCTTTCGTGCTACCAGGGTATTGGGCACCAAAAGGCGACCTACGAGTGGTAGATTCGTAAAGGAATGAGAATAATTGTGGCAGCAGGAAGAATGTATGTTATTTGAGAGTGAAGTTACTTAAGGAAAGGGGCTAGAGGAGCATAAGCATATGGCAGGAATATATCTGTTATAATAATTAGAAAAATTGAAATGGAGATGAGGTAAGCGGAGCGGGACTAGTTAATCACACTATTCTAAAGCATAAACTATGAGGAAGATATAGGTGAAAATAAAATAGATTACTACAGGAGGGTGGAATGTCTGATAAATCGGCAGTAAAAAAGATGGCAAGATTAGGATATATTAGTAAGACCGATGATAATGTGTGAGTTTCCTGAGGAGGAAATATGCCAGAGCATGAATGGTTGTTGTTGGAATGCCTTTGATGAAAGTTGCTCTCAAGTGGGAGGATTTGAAATCGATTTCACCAGTACCCACTGGTACGTGTTGGTGAAATGGAAGGAAAATTTGGAATTAGCATTGAAGGACTATAAATGAATAAGGAATAAATATGAAACAAATTATTTTTTGTCTTTTCATTTTTATAGTTTTTTTGCTCTTTTCGAAGTTTTATAATTTTTGTTTTTTTCATATTTTATCAATTTTTTTCATTTTCTGGAATGAAGAGAAGGAGGCGACGGAGAGGAGGGCAGCCGAGAAGAGACCGAAAGATGAGATGAGTTGTTGAAGGTCACTCGGGTTTGCACTGGCCTTTCCTTCGCAGAAGTTCCTGCTTAGAAAGTGTGTCACTCTCCCCATTCCCTTTAATCTCTTTCTCCAACTTACCTACCACGTCATTATAACGAAGAAAAAGCCTAAGAGACTTTTCAAACTCCTCATGTGCTTGTTCAAGCCTCCACTGTGAGATTCTGCCCTCCTCCATGATGTCCTCGATAAAGGTTGAAGAGATTGCAAAAGTCTCCCCATAGAACTCTTCCAGC
>UZAE01013999.1:0-17497 GCA_900617975.1 Rodentolepis nana | reverse complement strand
ACCAGCTAAGCTATAGCCCAGCTATAGGGGAAACAGACGTATAGCACGGAATATGTTTACTCAGTAGGGTTATTGTGAGCAAAGCGTACACACAGGGTGCTTAATCATGAGCAACATAGCGGATTAGGTTAAACAAACAGAGGCCACTGTTTATATATATATATATGAAGAATGCAGTTTTATTCTTAATGTCGGCTGCCATTTAGCATCTTGAATACGTGTCGATGCCCCCCCCCCATCTCTTAATTTTGAGCTGTCCGTTAAATGTATGGGAGTCAACTATATCTGTATCGTCTAGTGTTTAAAAGGGAATTAGAACTTTGGGATTATGAAACTCATAGGTTATCTGTTGCTTCTGTAAAGCTCGATTTTGTTGTTCAAATAAATCAAAAGAGGTACACTTGTGGCCCTTTCAAATTGTAATGCTGAGATATATCACAAGACTTCACAAGTTTGGATGGACGTAGCAAAATTAGTACTCTAAAGTATCTTGTATTTAATTGCCTCGAAAATTACTTATATTTGCCTTTTTTGAAATGTAAAAGCAGTGAAATAAGCATTTTTGATAGAGTGGATTGCAAATTTCTGATGATTAAATATACTCGACAGGGATTGTTTGCATTTTTTAAAGGTTATCTGAATGCTTCAAAAGTAACATTTATATTCAGAATCGATTTGGTCTTTCGTCAATAATATACTGGAATGCATAGAATGTTCACTATTTTTGTGTGAACTCGTCTATTAAGTTTATTTCGCTTATGGTAGAGAATATCCCCTCCTTCAGATGCTTTATGTCTCGACCAATCTAGGAGAGTTAACTCAAGTCGCTAAAGTTGTCTTTTAGGCCTTTCTTGTAATTAGCAAATATATATTCAATTATATTTCGATGTGGTAACCACCCGAACAGAATGTACAATCTTCCCAGATTTTGCACTGGTTTATCGATTACTGGGAATGGACTCCCCAGTTGCCGTAACTGTTAGCCAACAAAGTAGTAGCCCCTGCACATTCCAATCTCTCTTTATTATCTCTGACCCCCCGACCGACAAATACCAACGAACTACGATTATTGTGCAAAATCAAATCCTCATATATTCATTAAATGACTAGTATTGAAGGAAATGTTTTTCCAACTTAGTAAAGGACATTTTATAAATAGGGCACTGTAGAATAGATGAGTTTAGAGAATACACAAGAGTAAGAAAGATCTAAATGAGGGCCTAAAGTCTAAAGTTTTATTAAGGAGAAGTAGCAACCATCAATGGTAATAACCACTACCTTCTCTCAAAGCATGAGGTAAAGACTGAGTATATCCCACTTTCTTGCTAACGGCCACTGTTCTCCCGTGTGGCTGATTATCAAACTTGATCTGTTTGAAGGATGAGCTCCTATGTGCTTCTAGAATTTTTATCTTGGTCATTACTAATCCACGAAATCTGGTTACTTCGATCACACAGTGGTTCTCGGTCTTGTAACGACTTCAGGTTCCGAGTAAAGTCGTCGAATATCCTCAAGTAGTTTATTTTAATTAGTGGTGGAACAATTCTGCAGACGATATCCAAATGAAACTCTTGTAAGTAAGACCCCTCCAGAAGGTGTGAGCTTGTGGCCGTTGGCGTAGCACGTAGACATGTTGGTGCATGCATTGACTCGCAACCAATCAGTGTTCACTTTTCTGTAGTGGAACATAACTTTGATTGCATTCCTACAAATTGGCGATTCAACAAACCGGTGACCCTCGATTCAATTACAAACTGGTGAACCTATGGACACTCATCAATTCCTATCAAAAGATGCTTCAACAGCCACATCTACAATTTTTTCCCCATTTCAAAGGGCTTATTGGCTTTCAATCAAAGCGATGCCAAATCTTCGATAATTACGAGCTGGATAGCATAAAGAATTATTAAAAATATTTAAGGTAAGAAAATTTTACTATCGTATCTTAAAGAGAAACCCCTCGGTAGTTAGGCCGATTGCAAATACTGGGCGCCTAGGCATCTACTCAACATTGGAGCATTACGACAATATTCTGCTCACAAGCTAGTATATTACGATATCTTCCATTACTTGTGCAAATACTTCAGATAATGCCAATTGTAATTCGACCGTTGATAAATTTAGAGTCTGAGGAAGTTTTTTTCTCCCAGTCTGTAAATCAAATAGGTAACAAATTGAAATATAAATAGGACTGCTTTATTAGATTAAGTAGGTATCAATAATGGTAACTTGTAAGCATTTGATGCGAGGACAAGAAAAGTCTGATGCATTTTTTTTAAAAAGCATCGAAATATATCAGGTCAGGTCATTTAAACTGCAGGAGATAACGGAGTTTCGAGAGAGCAAGCAGACTTCCTGAGAAGTGAATTTGTGACGTTTTAATGGCCTCCAGAAGATCAAATCGACCCTCCAATGTCTCTGCAAGATGTGCCGCCCTAATGTGCACCACGCATGAAGGGGTCTTAGTTTTCAGTGTTCCAACTTCTCCCTTTCCTAAAAGAATAAAGCATTGGTTACGCAATATAAATT
Source organism: Rodentolepis nana (assembly GCA_900617975.1). NCBI lineage: Eukaryota > Metazoa > Platyhelminthes > Cestoda > Cyclophyllidea > Hymenolepididae > Rodentolepis > Rodentolepis nana. Next base: position 14,968 of record UZAE01013999.1, on the reverse strand, counting down.
CTAACATGAGTCAGTGAAGACGCCAACATAAGAACTCTCTTTTCCAACTAAAAGACATAGAATGCAACAAGCGTTTAACCACTGATCCGCCAAGCTCGAATAAATTGGGTTGAAAAGGCATATCGCGAAGGAAATAAAACTGGAACGTGAAGAGGGGGACAAGTGATTCGGGACAAGACTATCAAGTATTTTACTACAAGTATCATTTCGGAGTTTCTCCGTTTATCCTAACTACGGTCTACAAAAGCCTTTAAGTAGGCCAATTTTAATCACCTGGATGGCAAGTGCATGGCTTTGGTTGCCAATATAAATTAAATATTCTCTAAGACATTAAAATCCCTCCCTTACAACAAGGTCTAGACTGCATATTTTCAATACAGGGGGCTGTTTAATGAACCTTAGAATTTGTTTGCTTACTCTACTTTTATTATATTAATTACTAATAAATAGCGTCTCTTAATCGTTCGCATAAAAATATACGCATATACGTAACCGTGAGGGAACTGAGAATTGTCACGGCGGTGACAGTGGGATGAAAAAAACAGACTCACTGTGAAGCTTGAAGTCAACTAAAGGGCTAATGATAACCGTCAAAACGCCTGCCATTTGATATAAATAAATAAAAATAAAATTCAATCCCAAGGTTCGATTTAATTAGCTTTTGATAAAGTCATAGTTTTAAAAGTATATTTCGGAGCTAAATAAATTGTTCAATCAGAATATTGACAATAATTTTAGCAAAAGTGCTTCTAAATTGACGAAATTACATTGAGAAACATTTTCCCCTATCTTATCTGTAATTCTAAAAGAGTTTTACTCTCCATATTCACCGTAAAGTAGAGTTTCATTTCAACACCTCTACCATGTCAGAAAATATTGAACCTGATGTCCTGCCTTCAAGTGGAACCTAAAGAAGAGAAATTGAGAGGGAAAGAAAGTGAACGCTATCTAATGCACAAAACCTTAGCAATAACGAATAGTACAAGAGCGAAAATGAAGGATAAAAGCCTGCTATTAAATTAATATAAACCAGTGCTAATTTCGATAATAATTTCTGTATCCCACTTAATGATCCTTTGTTTCCTGTTCCATCCGTGACTCTTCATTATATTCCAGCCTGAGTACGTATCACTAGGTAGGTCAATTGGAAATCAACTAATATAGCCAACACTAATATTAAATCTTTTAATATGATAATGCTGACCCGTGTCTGCATCCAAATAGAAAGCAGCTATACACTCGTTCTCTTGGCGGATGTCAGCGAAGTAGACGAATACTTGAAGACTCAACGAACCGAGTGCTGATCTAGCTTTTTCATTGTTCAAGAAAATTTGACTTCTTGCAAGTGCGCGCTCAACCAATTGGTCGACTTCCATCTTATTAACCTCTACTGTCATTGCCTCGCTGTCTGGAGTTGGAAAAGGGTCAAGAGGAGAAGTGGTTGAGGTTGATTGTGATTTTATCAAAGCTATTTGATTAATTAAGGAAGTGAACTGGGCGGATACTTGTTGTGTGGCGGTTACTGAGACATCGCTTACTCCACCCAGAAAAAAAGGGGAGAGACTTGCAATTTGTCTTCCCACCTTCTGGAAATCGATACTACGAACTTGATTAGCGAGTTTCGGAGGATCTTTAATAGACCTTGCTGAAGTTCTAAATTTAATAGAGAAATAATTTAAGTGGGAGAAATTTAATAGAATTAGTGATTATACTTTTTAATTAAGTTCAACTTACAATTTCACTTCCAAAATCTGTATTCCAACGGGGGAGCAATATGCATTTAATGAAGCCTAGGAGGTAAAACAGAACTGTTACCTATCATCGGTGGAAGGATCAAACCAGGTTTAAAATTGTTGAAACTTTTACAATTTAAAAAAAACAAACTTAAGATAGCAACGAAAAGAAATCAAGTCGGCTTCTCCATACTATGGTTCCTGAAAGGAAGCTTTGGCCTAACGATTTTTAGATAAACTAAGCTTAAGGACTACCAATTAGCTGTTGAATATACGAAGTAATCTTTTCCGATAAGAGCGTAGAGAAAGCCAATTTCATTTCGAGGAAAACAATCGCGATTTTGAAAGTTTTATTAAATGAAAGCCTTCTATACTGTTGTAAACTAAGATGTTCAGTTTCCACCGCCACAACTTACCTACCTCCCATTAGTTCACTCAGATCCAGAGATCATATGGTGTGTAACTAATCCTAGATGAACTCAATCGTCAATTAAAATGACTGAAGTATCTAACTCTGCGTCTATGGGTTAGGGATTTATCTGTTTCCTATCATTATTAAGTTAATTAATTCCAACGACTCAATAGTAGATCCAAAGTTAAAGGAAAAGAATGTCGATTGGTTATTGAGGTTCCACATCCTCACCTATTGATTTGTAAAAGAGGCGAATTTCCATTATAATTAACGTGGTATGGAGTCACACCAGTATTCACCAGTTTTAAGTGAAAGTGACAAATTAGCAGCTGACGAATGAGGGGGTCAACATCAGATTGTCAAATGGGATAAGACATGAAGATACCTACAGCTTTACCTTGCCAAGGTTTGTATAAATTGTGAAATGACTCGAATGGCTGAAAATATTTTAACTAGTCACCATGAGGACCTTAAATCCGATATGATTATGCCGAGCTCAAACCGGTGTCAATATATCGTGTCCAAGTTGACAGAACAATAAGACGTCAGCTTAACAGAGCCTTGATTTAACATCTTTCTATTCAATTTATTATTTATGCACATTTTTTCTATCCCAAAGGCGCTCATTATCACAGAAATTATGGAGATGAACAACGGCGGTTTTGGTGAAAGCAAGAATAATGATAATGTACGTTCAAAATTTAGCCCATCCATATGAAACCAAGAGTAGCTATTCAAGCTCTCATATATTCGAGCGATAACTGTCAAAGGAAATGTATCACGATAGAAAATAGAAGATACTAAAATAATTAAAATCTATAAATGACAGTAAAACCCGACAACCGAAATCAGTTTTCTTTACTATCTCTATGAAGACTGTTTAAACTTTTTCCCAATTCTTTGTGCAAAATGAAACACGTAATGACTATTTTTTGCCTTTCCTCCCAAATATTAATTTCATTCATTTTATTTATAAAATAATAAATGGATTATTTTCATATAAATGTGAATGAGACGAAAATATACCGTGGATCAAGCGAAATAATCAATTACACAATTTTTAATGTATATAGATGAGCTGTTTCCTATATTAATTAAGAAAAATAAAATATGATACTGTCAGGCAAAAAATGGCACAATTTTAACAGCGTGCAGAAATATATACAGGCCAAGGACATTTCTTCAACCTTTAAAATTTGATGCTACGTTGCACTAACCCTAACATCACTGGCAATGTCGGCGGAGCCGTGACCGGAGATGATGTCATCCCATTGGATTCTGGCCACCGCTGAAACGAGTGCTGTCTCAGCTCTTTTCGAGATGAGATTATGTGGATCGCGTGACCAGTATGTCACCGCTGCTTCGGGCTCCACAATGTGAAACACCACCTGGCAACCTACCTCCACCTCCCCGGTGTCAGATGTTGTCGCCTTTAAAACAAATGGGAAATAAAAAGCCGAAACAATAATATTAAACCCGTTTTATTTTTACACAGCAAATTAAAAATGACATTTCTAATCACAAGAAATGACTAAACGTAAGGAAGAGTTAAAGATCCTAAAGCAACTCTAACCTCAACGGTGACTCTGCTTAAAAAGTCCGAAATAAAGCTAAAGACTTCTTAAAGGTTAGGTAAATATCACAACCTTCCCCCAAAACGAGGAGGCCAAGAGAGTTCAATTGGTCAAATTTGTGTTGACAAACGCAGTGGACTGAGAGGAAGGAAGATGCAGGGGAAAGAGAGGGAGTTCTTGGGGAGGGGGAATAAAACGTCATTACTGATCGAGTGGAAACCAGATTGTGGCAGAGTCAACAGAAGTGAAATAATGAAGCTGATAGATCTTGTCTCCTCCGTTGGTTTATGATAATGAGTAACAAAATTCGCGGTTCTGAGACTCGAAGTAAACAATACGAGTCCCATCGATATTCGAATGATTTCTCAATTAATTCAATGTTTCCATTTAATAAAACGATATAGTTCACCTCATAATAGCTAAACACTCCAAAGTTCAAACCAGACATGAGAGTTGAAACTCATATGGGAGGGGAGCAATTTCCACCTTTGGCTGAACTCTACTAGACTATGGTGTTAGAATAAAGTAACATATTATTATTTGGATATCTTGACCATGGAGAGAAAATGCCTCACCGACTCATATCAATGCTTAACATTTGATCAGTTCGGGTGCTCGATTTCTCCACTCCACCTTAAACGCCTATTTTTCGCTTCTTCCAGTATTTTCCTTCTAAGCTAATTTCTAAACGAACTTAATTAATTTCGAAAAAAAGTTGAGAATTTTTATTATTCCTACCTAATTTCCGTATTAATACAATTATTGTGATTCCCAATATGTTTATATTGGCTAAAGTGAACCTAAATATTCCTTTAAATTTTACTCAAATACGGAAAGAAAGGTCCGTGTATAATTTAAAGAATCAGAAAGTATGCTATGTTTTGGGAGTACGTAAAAAAAGTTATTTCAAAGACAGCTCCAAACCTTGTTTAAATTGAAATTGAGTTATCAAATGAGGAGAATCTTTTCTCAAATGAGAAAGAAATTTATACTTACTGCTAGAGGTTTGACTGCGAGTGATTGCTCAGTAATATCAACAATATGGCATTCATCCACAAAAGGTAGTGTCAATGTACAACCTAGGGAGATCGAAAAAGCATTGATAGATCAAAGAAGTTGCTAAAGGTGGCAGAGAAGGGGATTGCCACTGTATAGATTGGTAAATTGAGTAGTATACATTCTTCACCAGCAATAAAATTTGACTAGTGTAAAGTATTAAATATAACTAATTCCCAATCATCAAATAGACCTTAGTTATACTATATACTATATACATAATACTATATTGTATTATACTTGTACTATTTTAAAATAGCTCTTGCTCTGCAATAAACCCACATACCATGAATATTTAGACCAGAAATAAAATATCATACATACCCGGACCTCGAGGCTTCAGTAGCTTCCCCAATCTGAATATGATTAGCTTTTTCGTTTTTGTCAGTCTCTAAGTAATTAAAAAGGGATACGTTTGAAAGATTCAAGATTGAATAACCAAAGGCGTTACTTATAAAAGATAAGTAGTTTGTACCTTTACACAGAACAAAGCGGAAATTGGAAATGTGACAAGAAGAAACAGAGCAGAAAGTAATACCAAAAAAATGTAGGGACCGCCGTGGAATAATGGCATTGGTTCTCCCTCATGAAAATCTGAAAAGTTTGGATCTACATCGTTAAAGAAAGGATTTTCTCAGTCAGCCAAATGCAAATATGGTGTAAATTATAAATATGCATATAATTACCATCATGGAATATACTTTCGTAAGAAAAGATAGACTGAAAGTGAATAGGAATTTCTTCGTCATTATCATCATCATTAACACTTTTTTCGTCCTTTTTCTTAACCTTCGGTGTCTTCTGGACATCAAATGAAGAATCTGGAGAAAATTCAAAGGCAGAACAGAATTCAAACGCTGAAGAAGGCTTAGGACTGGTCACATAAGTGTGCTGATTATTTTCACCTAGAGATTCTGATCCTGCCACCTCGTAACTAAAAGTAAAGGGCTCCACTGTGAGCGGTGTCAACCCATTCACAACGCCTGCATTCTCATTCTTTGATTTTGCGCGACGAATTCCGAATTTAAATTTGCGATATCCGACTAGATCTTCCATTCCTTTATTTGTCTATATAAAATAAAAAAGGAGGCAATGTAAAAATATACAAATAATCAATAACAAAATAAAAAATTGTTATAACTAAAATGTTAATTTATGTCCATGAAATAAGCATATGTAGCCCACATAAACGAAAGGGAGGGCCCATGACCAGGCCAAAGCTAAAGAAGAATCGGAATCAGTGGGTTCTGATAACTAAAGGGCGACTTCTTATGAAGGATTCAAATACTGCATTTGAACAATGTCTCATATTTTTTCAGATGTTAATTTTAGTAATCATGCGACTTAAATTCACTTAAATTTGAATATTATAGCTTTCCTCTTTTATATATTTTTGGGATTTGTTCTTAATTAACTGTTATTTAAAATTGTAAAACAGGGCCATCAATCAGGTTACTATATCTCATTATGATATGCAAGTGAAACTATATTTGGTCCAATATAGCAATTTTAACTAACGGATACATGCAATTTTAACGGATAGTTAGAAGCGAAATAAATACAATTTTAAACGCTAATCTCAGTAAATACATTGGCTGCGATTTTAGATTGTCACGATAGTCAAAGTGCAAAGTCGAAACCCCCTTAGCGCATTGCTTAGTTATGCATGCATGCTAGGCAACATTAGGAAACAAGAGTTTCTCGACCGAGTATTTACACAATACCTTCTAATGTCAAGTTAATTGCCCCCCCCCTCCCCCACCCTGTTCTAATGGTAACTGAAAGCCACTTCACTAAACTTAAGAATATTTTCAAATGAACGGCTTTGTGTGCTATTCAAAATAGTCCATTGATTTGAATCATGTAATCAATCAACATATAGGGTAGAATACAAGGAAGATGGTATCCAAGACAATCACATCAAAAATGAAACTTTTAGATATTGTTTTTTTCCAGGAGCATTAATAATCTACCCTGGGGGTGGGTGGCAAAAATATTCTTCTAAGAGAGTATAGCAGACGTAATAAGTGACCAATTTTGCTATAAAAAAGGAAAGACCTTCACAATGATTGTTCAACTTATTTTTCTATTTGGCTTTTATAAATTTCTCGGTTTTTGTCGCAAAACTTGCAGTTATTGTGAAAATCCACAGAGCTGTTTCAATTACAATTCTAATATTATACACACAAGCATGTAAGTTGGTTCTTATAACTAGTATTAGAAAAAACATCAGAGGAATAAGGAAATGAAAAGAAAATTACAAATAGCCTACTGTGGAAATCTTTTAAAAACTTTTATTCGTGGCATTTAGTTGACCTGTTCACTAATTCTGGAGTGATTGTTTTATTTTGAGCAATAAATAGTCATTACAGAGTCCTCGTGTCCAGACCAGTATTTAAAGAACAAACTTAGTATCAGTGACGGCATAATCAAAGCCGGACGCAAAAAGTATCAATTTTGCGTTTTAAATCGCATATTCTGTTCTCTTGACACGGTTAAGGTACCTTAGATAATTTCGGAGGAGGGGGGGGGGCATTACTAGCAGGGAATTTTGCCACTGATTGTTGAGGTTACGCCATGTTTTATTCATGAGGAAATTTACTACAAAGTACACTGCTGAAATATGGGATTGCATATTTAATTATAGAAAGCATGAATGCTAGTATTTAACCATTGACTATGAATATGAAACTTTAAAACTTTACCATTCAAAAAAGTTCGCTTACGTATTATTTCAACCAAATGGGGAACTTGTAGGAGGAATAAAGACAAAAATTAACGTCAATGGAAATTTGTTTATCTTGTTTACCAGAAGATAAGAAGAACAAGCTTCAAAAGGTATTCATTTATCAAGTGTTAAAAAAGCATAAAGTGTTTAAGATATTTTTGATAGTTCGTTACCTTCCCGTCATAACGAGTCTAAATACAAAATAATTTAAACAATTTTATTTCATTCGTACTAAATATAATCACATTATTTTATGTGATTTTCAATAACTAAATATTAATAATTTAAATAATAAATACATATAATGCAACAAACTAATCAAATTTCAACTTTTGGTTACATCAAAGTATCTCAAGCATTTTCAATTTTGGAAAGCACTTCCCTACTCCATACTCTTCCAGTATACTCAACAACGTTCCTAATTTTAAGCCAAAATCAATTCCAGCTGGGGTATGACAACATTTATTCGTCTACTATTCCTGCTTAATTGCAAGAAACGGTGTATGCTCATTCTTCTAGGTCAATGGAATAGTAAAATTGGCAATGTCAAAAGCATTTGTCTTTGCAAATAAAGTTTTATGAATTTTCTCAGATTGCTCTCTATAACATGGTTTCTTATTTCTAGGGGAACGCTTCTAGATACGGTGCAAAATACGCATGAAACGATTCTTACTAAGCAATTTTTGATAAAGCAATGGATTATCGGAATCAAGTTCATTATTTAGAACTGCCTTGTTGGTATTAATAGAATAATTTATTTTTGCAACACAATATATGCAACATACATGATATTAAAAGTGGCGATATATGTCATGCTATTGTTATATTCTCAAAAGTTCAATGTCTCTGTAATAACAATTCATGAAAATAGAATCCAATATCTAGCACTTAATTCCCCTCAAGTTCTTTAAAGTCTTTGCTATGTTTAATTACTTTATTGATTGGACAGATAAATTATTCAATCAGTATAATGGTCTATTCGTGGCTTAAATAATGACAATAATATTGCCGAATCAACTCATACTAATTCTTCTATAGTCTTGAGTTAAAGTGCATTTAACTTCTGGCCTAAAATTATTTCGCGTTAATGTATTTATTTATATCAACTGGAAGGCATTTTGATGGTTTTCATTAGGTCTTTAGTCGACTTCAAGCTTCACGGAGGGGAGGAGGAACATCAAGTGAAAAAAGTCGAAAGAAAGGGGGACAGAAGAGGGTTTCAAAAACGAAGGTGGAAAAGGTAGAACAAAGTGAAGTGCGTACTGTGGAAGTAGTCGAATATGGCATACAGTGGGGTGATGGTAGTTTGAAGTCGGAAGTCAACTGCCGGTTAATAGACTTTTTTGTCGTATGAGTATACGTTGCCCAAGGTGCACCATTTTGAGGTAAGTCTATCGTTAATGTTAATTTAACCAAACGCCTAAAATGGCAGAAAAACAAAAGAAAACATCCGTTTCAGAAGTTTATTAAACGATTTGCTTTGTATTTGTAAATTTATCTGTGTCAAGAGGTTACTTATCATAAGGAAAATATTTGTTGATTAATTGATCACCGAAGAAATGTTGCTAANCTTCGTAATTAGTCAAAATAACGTTAAAGTCAAATGTCGCAAGATTTTTATGGTGCTCTGGCTATATTTATTTATTTATATCAAATGACAGGCATTTTGATAGTTTTATTAGCCCTTTAGGTGACTTCAGGCCTCACAGAGGAGAAGAAATATCAAAGTGAAAAAAAATCGAGAGGGGGGAGTAGAAAGTGTTTAAAAGGCGAGTTGAGTACTGTGGAAGTAGTCGAATATGACATACAGTGGGGTGATGATAGTTTGAAGTGAGAAGTCAACTGCCAGTTAATAGACTTTTTGCCGTATGAGTATACGTTGCCCAGGGTGCTCCACGTGGAGGTAAGTCTATCGCACACCCCGCTCTGGCTATATTCGTTTCTCCATTTTTTCAGTTGTTCTGCTTTTTCACCATAATTTTAATTTTTTACTATTTTTGTGTTTTTCAGTGCACACTTAAGCATATGTTTCATCTATATCGAAGAATATCTGATTATATGTTAGCATGACAGTGAAAGACAAAAAGATAGAGAGTAGTGGTCGATAATTCTATTTAAAGAGAATGGGTCATGGTAATCAATCGTCCTCACTTGTCTTCACTCACGCACCCGCTCATGCGATGTCAGGGTGGGGGCGGGGGTAATTTGCGATCAAAGTCGTTAGACTGCCCTCCAATGCTGTCTCAAAGGAATAATCTCAATAACAACGCCATTCACTACGATTGGTGTTCATTTCATCTAATTTAGCCAACAGCTAATCAATTCATTAGTTCATCTTTATACCTCTTTCTATCTTCATAGATCGCAAATTTAGATTCAAATTCAAAAAAAATTGAAACTTTATATGGTTCAACAATTATCAAATTAGTAACTTATATTTATGAGGCCGATCCGGGCTTACTTCCTTTCATTAACACTGATAGGCTATTGTTATACTTAACTTGTTGTTATTTGATCTAAAGTAAACACACTTTGCTATTTCATCATCCACAAATGAGGTAGCAAGTATGCGTATTATTGTAAAAATATTTTTTCTCAATCAACGTGAACCAACTTCACTTACTAATTCCTCAAAGCAACAACTCATCAACTCGCATTATTATTCTAAATGCCTCATCCCAAATTTGCCATTACCTTTACAACCTCAAGATTTATACTTTAGAGTATAATATTCTTAAAAAAATTCAATTGATAAGTTAAGTTTTGTAATGAGACAATGAGTACACAGATGAGACCTGTTGTTTTTTGGTACTGATGTTGGCTCAACAATTTGCACTTTTAAAATTGGCCTAGGTGCTTTTGTGCATTTCTCTTAAATGGTGGAGATCACTAAACAAGATAATTATATTTCTAAAGTACGACTTTTGATTAAACGCCTTATATGCGTTAATTTTGCTGCCCTTTTTATGCTTATTTACCACTCACTATACCTGCATCTCGTACTATAAACGTGAGCTAATTTTGACAATGAATCGAGTTCAAATTTAAGTGGCGAAAAAATTAGTAGTACTTAGCTGACGCATTAAACGCGCGCAGTTCAGAACTTTGTATCGGCAATAGGCAAGCATTGATCAACTCTCTCTCTATGGAAACCAAATTATAAAGATTTGTCATCTATGCCGGTTCTTATTGATGGCGTTGAAATTGCCGTGTATGTCATCTCAAATCCGAAAATTGAATGGCACTTTGATATATTTAAAGCGCACTCAGCAACATTTTGATTTTCTTTCCTTTTTTATTAATTGCAATTGATTTGACTCAATCCCATCCGCAGTCACAATCAAAATTTTTGTATGAATCAGAATTCTTGTCAGTTCCTTCAGACCCATTAACTGCATCGCACTAAATCTAAATACTGCAAAGGTCAGATGTAAGACTAGATTAGTGTGAAATCACCTTTATTTTGTATTTTTGTGTAGTACTTCTATTTACTAAATATTTATTTTATATCAAATGGCAGGTGTTTTGATAGTTATCATTAGCCCTTAGTTGACTTCAGGCTTCGCAGAGGGGAGGAACATCAAAGTAAGAAAAATTCGTGATGGAGAGCAGAAGCGAGATTCAAAGATGCAAAAGAGGTAGACAGACACAAAGGCAGGGAGAAAGAGAAATGAATACTGTGGAAGGAGTAGAATATAACATACAGTGGGGCCATTATAGTTTGAGGTCAGAAGTCAACTGCCGGTTTATAGAAATTTTTGCCGCTTGAGTATACGTTTTCCAGAGTGCACCATGTGGAGGTAAGTCTATCACATANCTAATTCTTCTATAGTCTTGAGTTAAAGTGCATTTAACTTCTGGCCTAAAATTATTTCGCGTTAATGTATTTATTTATATCAACTGGAAGGCATTTTGATGGTTTTCATTAGGTCTTTAGTCGACTTCAAGCTTCACGGAGGGGAGGAGGAACATCAAGTGAAAAAAGTCGAAAGAAAGGGGGACAGAAGAGGGTTTCAAAAACGAAGGTGGAAAAGGTAGAACAAAGTGAAGTGCGTACTGTGGAAGTAGTCGAATATGGCATACAGTGGGGTGATGGTAGTTTGAAGTCGGAAGTCAACTGCCGGTTAATAGACTTTTTTGTCGTATGAGTATACGTTGCCCAAGGTGCACCATTTTGAGGTAAGTCTATCGTTAATGTTAATTTAACCAAACGCCTAAAATGGCAGAAAAACAAAAGAAAACATCCGTTTCAGAAGTTTATTAAACGATTTGCTTTGTATTTGTAAATTTATCTGTGTCAAGAGGTTACTTATCATAAGGAAAATATTTGTTGATTAATTGATCACCGAAGAAATGTTGCTAAATGAGCCTGTTCGTCAAAATTATTCCAGAGCTTGATTATTTTAAAGTAAATTGGCTAGTACATTTTGAATATATTTAACAATAGGAACTAGTCTTAGTGTTACCATTTCCACTTCACAAATGAGATGATTCCAATCGAGAATAATAATAAAACACCCGAAGAAATCTGTGTTCCGATATACTACGGATTAATTCTGGATTTCATACTTGTAGATGAAATCGAAACAGTATTATACGTAAAGTTTAAAAATATCATAGAACTTGTTGATTTTACTTTATATACAGCTGGTTATATATGGAAATACTTAGAACGGCCATCTTAAACACATATAACTCATAAAATGACACTATATGGATAGACTATTTGTTAATAACTATGATTAATGAAATATTTGGTAGCATCTTAGAGCTATAAATCGAGTAGGCAGGATTACCATCTATTTATTCATTTATTCTGTTTTTTCATCATTGTACATAAGTTACTAATTTCGATGGCAAAAATATATATCAAGACTTCCTTCGAAATACTCATAATTTCGTCAATAATTATACTCCTAATAAATAATATTTTATAACGATGTTGAAAAGTTGCAACACTTATGGAAATAAAATTATGCTTAAATTCATGCCTAAAACAATAAATCTCCAATGTCATGTTTAATTTTGCTTTTTATATCTGTAGATATATTTTAATATTATTTTTTGCCACTTCTTCGAACAGCTTTGAATATATATTAATTACAATTCATCGATATATTTTTTTCTTACATTAAGATATTAAATCACAGGTCATAGTAAATATTGTTCAATTTATTACCTCGTACATACTAATTGGTTTGTTGATTTTCATGTGTTTACCTAGACCATCGTTGCAAAAATTTGAGCTTAAATCTTGCTTCTCATTCTTCCGATGGCGTCGCGACAGGCTTTTGAGGAAGTTGCTCAAGCGACTGACGAAGTTCTAGGTAAAATCGAAAAAAAGCCTGTTGCTCAACAAATTCTAATTGGAGCTGCTTCTGGATTGTAGGTTACTGTGCCCCGTTTACACGGTATTTAGGTTGACGGGCTATGTTCTGTCGAAAATCGGCAAGAGTGTTGCTTTTTGTATTGGTGTCACTGCAGTTGGTGCACAGGTATGTTTTAGAAACCACCGAATATTTATTAAATTATTTTCTAATCGTTGTTATTTTCTTGTAGTTTTTTGTGAACCGAAGAAAGTCTAAAACGGATTGGAAACAAGTTGAATCCGATGCTCGTGAAGCTCTTAATCGAGTTCTACCTACGAATAAGCGGGTTCGTTGAATACTATTTTAATTGGATTCTTAAAAGCGATCAAACTCTTAAAGATCCATATTCCAATCTTCTAAATCTCGTTTAAATTTTTAGGATTACGCTATTCGTCAAAAGGTAAGAAATCTGGTTAGAATAATTTGTTTTTCAAGGAAAGTTGCTTCATGTATTTGCTCTATCGCTCAAATCTGGTTTATAATTTTCCAATATCTTCTATAAATTTGAATTTGTGAAGCCTGGCTGTTATTTTCTCCCTAATTTTTAGGTTGGAGCTATTTTAAAAGAAAATCAAATTTTTTTCGGTTCCTTTGGAGGAGGATTTCTCATCGGTGTTTCTTTTGCGTAATGTTTTTTATGATCATTATTTTCCGCACTTCCCAACATTCTCACATAACTTCTCATGGCGCCCCTTTCTACTTAGTCCCCATTATCTATGCTATTTCCGTCCTCTGCGTAATTAATGTATCTAGTGATATCCAACTTTCTGTATGCTCTTTCGTTTTATTGAAATTTGGAGTTACTAAACGATACACTTTATTTCTATAGATCTGCAGTGAAATTGTCTCTCCGCGGCCCTTAGTTTTGCAGTCGTTTTTTTAAGGCGTGATTTCGCTTCTTGTCTCTTTATCTATCTTTTGGTGAAATTTAAAGGGCAAATACTTTTGAACGATTAAGGGCTTCTATTTTCTCTCTACGGCCTATTTATATTTCAGTACAGGCCCCAACAGAGCGGTGCTTACAGATTATGACTATCATATTCACCCAAATAGGTTCTGAGTGTATAATTTATTTAATGACACCAGGTGACTCGGGTATGGGGTCTCGGAGAGTAAAATGAGTCTGAACAATGCTTTTTATGGCAATAGATAAAGCGATGTGTGATGGATGAGAACTCGTTTCAAATGGTAGGCCTTATAAGTTATAATTAGCCACTAGCTCCGGCGGGGTGTATGCTGTGAAGTGGTCGAACGAGGTGTTTTGAAGTCAGAAGTCGGCTGAAGGTTCATGGGGTTATGTGTGAGCAAACGCCGTCAAGGGTGCATCACGTGAAGGTAGGTCTATCGCACTTCTCATAAATGAGAATTAAGGTCTCAAGAATTGAAGGATGTGGAATAATGCGGAAGAATTATTTTCGGGATTGAACTAAGGATTCCTATTGCGTACTGCTGTTCGGGTTAAGGTGCAAATGAGGTCGTGAATGAAGACAACTCAGTTAATCAGTGATAATAAGCGCAACCACAATTGGTTCATCCCCTTTGTAAGTAGTGTTCTCGATATTGAGGAAGTGCGCGATAGACTTACCTCCACGTGGTACACCCTGCACAACGTATATTCATACGGCAAAATGTCTATCACTCGGCATTTGGACTTCTGTTTATTATGATTAGCTTGAAACAAAGCCATACGAGAAATTGCTCTCTCCAGGCGAATCACAACGTCAACAGATCCTTACGTGGAATGCTGAAGGGATGTCACAGGGCAAAAAGATCCAAGTCCATAAAATCCTACAAACCTATAATGTAGACATTTTCACAATTACGGAAACAAAGCTTTCGGTTGACAAAGTGAAATTCTACCAATTCCCAGGTTACACCTTATACCTTCTGCCTAAATACCGGTAAGTTGCAAGTGGAATTCTGACCGGAGTAAAAGAAGGCCTCACATCACATTACGATCTAATCAAGAGTATGGGCTCGATGCAAGACATTTGCAAAACAATCAGATTAAATGTTTGGAAATGCCAAAACCACTTCAAGATTTACCCAGTCTATAATCCACCCCAGAATAGTCCAACTTTGATTCTCTGAACATC